>JACDJE010000018.1:911344-1213717 GCA_016647715.1 Pavo muticus | reverse complement strand
TCTCCTTTTTTTTTTTTTTTTTTTTTTTTTTGTTACTGGCAATAAATGTCAATTATGCAAGCATCCCAAATCTACCTTGTCAGCATATCTCAATGGTTATTAGAAGGGATTATCTGTTCAGGAGCCTGTGTTGGTGCTTGGCACCCTCTGAGTTTGTGTTTCGCTGGGAATTAAAATTTGTTGCAGTTTCTGTGGCAAATGAAATGTGTATTTTAACCGCTAGATGGAGCCATTTTATTTGCATATCAACATGCTTATTTTAATAAGCTTAAAAAACTTTTTTTTTTTTTTTTTGAAGTCTGCTCAGTCATTTTGTATTTAGAGTATGGCCTGTGGTTATTTTATTATTTAATTGCAGATAAGACCAAATATTTTGTTCTTCCAATGGCAGTGTTAGGATTATACAGCAAGAAGACCATTCCACTTTTATGGGTGTGTAAAAGAGAGTGAATGCTTGTGCTCTGTGAGCATTACATTTGTCTTTGTAAATTACCCACTTTCAGAAGAGTAAAGCCCTATCGCTTTTGTATACCTTGTGATACCTGAAGTAACATTTCAGAATATTGATCCATATTATTGTATCTCTCAGGCAGGATGCTTTTGTGACTTCTGAGCAGGAAGGGCAGCTAGAACTGAGATTTTGTTTTTCCTACTCCAGTGCTTTAACTAAACTGACTCAAAACTATGCAGTGGAATGGTTGTCCCATTTGGGTATATTGGCACAAGTTGTCTTACTCATTTCAGCAGTGATAGAGTGCTCTATAACCTTAAAAAAAAAACTTGGCTTATTAGTTCTAGCAAGTCTCATTTTAGCAGAAGCATTTCAGATGTTGTATTTGTTGCCTTGCCCCCTATCGTCTTTCAGCAACCACTTTTCTAAAATGTATGGTTTTCTTAGGGTTTGATTCTTTGACCCTGTTGGTGAAGTAACCAGTGTCTAACCTGCATTTGTACTTAGCAGTGTTACCTGATAGGCCTTCAGTTTCCCCAGCTCTTTCAAGTCTTCTGAATGCTCTTTGTGAATGCAATCTCATTTTGAGGACTAGAGCCTTATTAACATCTTCATTTCGAGTTCTCTTATTATATGGTATTTAGCGAGGTATAGGTATGTCTTCTTTTTCCCAGAATTCCAATTGTGAGGGATTTTGAAATTTCTTCTAGCTCAGTGTTGGTGATTTTGTGCTTGCTTTTTATTCCATCTCATTGAAAATTTGAATTTTCAACAAATGGTGTAGAACAAGTACTAGTTTTTCATAAGCTGTAGTTGTGCTGAAAGGCATCTAGACTCGTCTTATTGGCAGTATGGCTAAGACCAATACCAAAATGTTTCTAAACTTCAAAACAGGCTTGCAGGTTTTTATTAGTGAAAGAAAGTCTAAAGTACAAGTTTCCAGTCATCAAACCAGCACATGGTTGTCTTTACCGGGAGGACGCAGCACCACAGACCACTGGCAGACCACTGCCTCCAAACAAACTGGAGCTTACTGTGGGTAGCGTATGCAGACAGATACTAAAGAGGGGATGTGGGATTTACCTATGGAACTGTGTCTGTTATGATTCCACCATCTGATGTATATTGGATTTCTACGGTTTGACCATCTATTCTACCCGCTGCTGCTACTTCCCTCTGGTATAGCTGTAATACTGGGGGTCTATGTATGTAGAGTTCTTCTTTAAGGCAGGGGAACTGAAGACTTGCCTGAGAACCTGACTGAATGATTTTTTTTTTCCCCTATCATCATTTTTCCCTATGAGAACATGTGTGCACTGAGAGCACGTGTATGGGCAGTATGTTTTGGAAGGCTATGCTTCCCTAAAGCGAAAGGTACAGATTATTTTTCTTCCTAGTCATTTATGTGTTGGGCTGATTCTTTTGTATTTTCCATGGCTAATGTCTACTAAGCATATGTTGGCTGTGTCTTGGTTTGGACCCTCAAAAGTTATACTAAGCTGAAGCACATGTGATTTTTTTACTTTGAATTTTTTTCTTTCACACGAGGTTATGAGTGAGCGAGTACAGCTAATAAGTTGTGTCTATTGCTAACTGATCAGACTCAGTTGACTTTTGGAAGCCCCAAATCTTCAGATATTCTTTTACATTTATAAGAAAAGAATGTATTGCAGATGCTAATGGCCATAAAACCTTCCTGTACAGACTTATTTTCTGCTTCTGTTCTATAACTTCAGTTAAAAAAAAATAAAATAGTTTCCTGCCTTACTGCCTTCCACATCTGTCACTGGTTTCAACTTCTACGTAACAACTACTAGTTTCAGCTCTGCTTTGGCTTGTTTAGCTTGTGCAGCTGTGGCTGCACAGCTGGGTGTCTGTGTATTCCTCCTGTCTGTTTCCACCTTTCATACTCTGTTTTCACATTTGAACTCCATCATGAGTTGCCTTTTCTTGTGTGCTGTCCCATTTTCAGGCCTACACAACTTCCTGCAGGTTGAATTCTGCTCTCCTGTTCATCACCTTCCCAGCCTGGCTTTCTTCAGAGCCTGCATCCATCTATTGTTGCACTCCAGCCGCATTAGCTGTTCCAGTGTTACTTTGTAATTCCAGTGAGGTTCTAACTCTGATTTGTAAGTCTGCCTGTTACTTCCCATGCTGTGTGTGTTTGTGTGCAAGCACTTGAGATGGACCCTCAGTTATGCATCCATCACAAAGTGAATGAGTGCCTTTTCTGTTACGGATTCTCCGTGTCTTCACTGAAATCTGACAGCCTTTCTCTACCAAGCTCTATTCACACGATTGGTGGCAAAGATGCTCTTGCCCCACTTCATCAGGTGGATCCTTGATCCTGAAAAGAAGCTGGCCATAGAAATAGAAGTCGTGCTGGAAATCAAATGTTGACCATGTGGATGCATGCAGTCTACCCTGAGCCTTCTGCTTTTCTCTGGAAGGACTGAGAATGCCACCTGGGCCTGTGGAGTGCACTATTTACGCTAGAATTCGCTCAACAATAATGATTTGTTTTTTGGAAGTATTGCTGGTGACTACATGGGTAAGTAGCAAAGAGTGGTATTTTGAGAGCTGGATGAGCCTTGACAATCTTTCCAAAACATCCTAGATCCCAGCATCCAGCAAGCAGCAGACCTGCAAGGACTCGCCGTTGATCTTTAACTATGTGCAGTGTGTCATACCATCCTGCAGTTACTTCATCTCCCACAGATGAGGCTGCTGCTATACCAGCCCCTGGGGAGGAGCACCTGCTGCTCTTGGCAGTGCAACATCTGGACAATGACATTCTCCTGATGGATTTCTTAGGATTTCTAAGGGGAATGTTTTCTGTGAGGAATGGTTACTCCAGCTTGTGGTAGGGATTTTGCTATGCAGCAAGTTTTAGGCCACTTGGTATCTATGCCACATGGACTGCTTTGACATCCAATAGCTACCTCTTTTAACTCAACCCTGGGAGATTATTTGTGCCTGTGGTAATGTTTTTAAGCTAATAAGCTTCTCCATCTATTTCTGTTCAAGAATATATATATATATATTTTGATTGGCTCATTGAGGGACAACCCAACAAAACTTCATTTTTTTCCAGGTCACATATTTGTAGTGATTCACATTTCTTTGCCTTACCTTGACATATTTAATGACGTACTTGTTAAATGCTATCACGTAGGGGAAAGAGAATTTTGCTCTTTTCTTCTCCTCTGAAACGTCTATAGCTCTAATTTGTCACAGGTGGAAACTTCAGTACTGCTTCCTTCTCTAGAAAGAATGCTTAAAATAAGGAAGTCTTTTTTAGGTACATCATCTTCTTGCTGTGTTTGTTGCAAGTATAACTTGTTTCACTTAACACCTCAAGCTTATTGGACAACTGTATGTACAATCTGTTAGATTACTGTGTTGTTCCAGTTTGTAGATCCTACAGGGTGCGGTGGAATAAAATTGGGTCACAATCATTTCAATCCTCAAATAAGAAATATTTTGGTTGTCAGATGAGGAAATTTCAGACCTGGGGCATGCTGGTTCAGTTGTTTGTATAGGAGTGTAGCACTAAACATCTGTTTGTGCTCATACAACATTTGGAAGTTTTATTTTTGCACACCTTCTTATAGCCGTAATAATACTTGCTCAGAACTACCTACTTGCAGTCTTACTGTTCATCCAGGAGAGCTGTGCTGTACTTGTAAACTTTTGTATTCTGACTTATCATTACTATCAAGTTATACTGCGTAAAATGCTCTGATAAGTGCATTGCCTCCACTGTACATAGAATCACAGAATCATAAGGGCTGGAAAAGGACCTCTGGAGATCGTCTCGCCCAACCCCCTTGCTAAAGCAGGTTCCCTGTAGCGTATTGCACAGGAAAGCTCCCAGGCAGGTTTTGAGCATTTCTAGAGAAGGGTATTCCACAGCGTCTCTGGGCAGGTTGTTCCACTCTGTCACCTTCACAGTAAAGAAGTTTTTCTCAGTTCTCATGGAACTTCCTCAGTTCCAGTTTGTGCCCATTGGCCCTTGTTCTGTCACTGGGCACTGTTGCAAAGAGCCTGGCCCCATCCACTGGGTATTTGTAAGCACTGATAAGATCCCCCCTCAGTCTCCTCTTCTGGCTGAACAGTCCCAGGTCTTATAAGGGTTCCTCATAAGGGAGCTTCTTCAGGCCTCTCATCATCTTTGTGGCCCTGTATGTATGGGTTGAGTACATGTATGGATTGAGAACTGGGCATTCTTTGGTTGTTATCTGAGAGCTCATTTAATTCTGTTAACAAGCTTCATTTTTATTTATAGGTAAAATGAAGTTAATGTTCTGTTTTCCAGAAGATCTGGGAGCTGCTGTGGTTGCTGATGTCTGTTGCAGGTTTTGCTGGTGCAAGTCACTTCCGTGCTTCAGCTTTCCTAGTAGAAAAGTTAGGAAGCTTAAAGTCTATAGAGTTTACGGGCCTTGAAAAACAAAGTAATGGAAGCATAATTAAGAATGCAGTAGGAAGTACTGTGAATTTGTGAAATTGAAAGTGGTGTTGTGAAATCAAGTGAAAGCTGTTCTGTATACCTGACTTCTTAAGCAATTGTGCCATTAACCCTGTGAAGTTTAGGGCAGTTTGACAGGCCGTGAGGCATTTCAGGAGCTTGAGTTTCTCCATTGTGAGCCTGAGTGCAAAAAAAACCAACTCCTGATTTCCTGCAGGAGCCTGATCTACTATGAACATTAATTTTCTGTCTTGATTATCTTTCCACATGGATTCTGTAGCAGTCATTCTTGCTTCCATTACAGTTGAAAAGATATTGCTACTTTTAATTTTGATGTGTATTTTGCCACTTATTATGTGGCTACATTGAAACTACCATCTCTATGATCCTTAGTATTTGCTTCACTTGGACACAACTGTAGCTTCTGAGAGATGCTGTCCTCTCCCTAATAATCTGTCAGGCTCTGGTTTTCAGGTGTATTCTCTCAAAGGTTTCTTTTTTGTCTTTTTGGAGCGGTGGTATGTATTTGCTTTGAGACGCAGATGGGATGACTTTATGTAATCTCCAAAGGCTATTAAAATAAGCTTAAAAAGAGCAGCAGGAATGTTTTTTGTTAATATGAAGATGATGAATATATTCATGATAGAAGAAAGCTGTTGGAGCACTAGGTTACAAATTACCTTCTCAGTGCTGCTCTGGAACAAATCAAGAGTATATTACACATCTGTGGGTTCTTTGACTAATTTGTGAAGTCAAAGGACTGATTGCATGTTCTTTAATTAGCTTGCTAAACAATAAGGTGGGATCATTATTTAGACTATTACTAGATTTATTACTTCTTTGTTTCTCTTAAAAANCGGCGAGGCGGCCTGGGCTCGGCCCCCGGCGCGGCGGAGCAGTCGCGGCTGCCCCGTCCCGAGGGCAGCAACGCCGCGTACCTCCGCCCGGCAGGCAGCAGTGCCCGGCTCCCGCCCGCCTTCCGCTTCTCGTCTCGCTGCCGGCGAGCTCGGCGGGGCCGCGATGGAAGAGGAGCGGGCTGGCGAGCAGATGAGACCGTTGCTCACCACGGTAACGTGGGGGGAGCGGGGGCGCGCACAAAGGGCCGCCGCGGTGTCGCGCGGGGTCGGGGTCTGCGGGGAAGAGGAGGGGGCAGCGGGGACCCCTCGCCTGCCTCCCGCCCCTCGGCGGGGGGGAAGGCGGAAGCGGCGCCGCCGGTACCGGGCGTTCGGGACGCCCCTGGTCGCGGGGCGGGGGCCGCAGGTGTGCCGCCCGCCGGCCTCGTGCGCTGCGCCCTCCGCACCGCATCCCCTCCCGGGACAGCGGGAGCCTTTGTTCCACCGCGAGCGGCCCGGCCCCGGCCCCCGGCCTTTGTGAGGCGCCCGCTGGGCTCGTGTCTCGCTTCTGCCGCCGGTGTTCCTGGCGGCGGGGTGCCCCTCCGCGTGCTGCGGGTCCGGTCCGGACGCCATCCCGGCGGGGCGCGGGCCTGGGGGGCTCGCGGGGGCGGATGGAGCGTCCGGGCTTGAGCTCCTTCCTTCCAGGGCCGGTGGCGAGGCGAAGCAGACATTTGTTGCCTTACTTCCTGTGCTACTGAAAAATACATGTGGTTCCCCAGTTGTAATTTCCCCTCCTTTCAGATGACTCAAGGTCTGGATTTTGTTAATGAGCCTGTATGCCCTTGCTTTGATATCCTCCTTCGAGGCCCTTTCCAAAAAGGTGTTGCACAGCAGCGTCTTTTCAGTGCCTGAAGAGGACAGATGCGAGTTCAGTGACACAAAGAAGGCAGTGACAGACAGAGAAATAGTGCACAGAACTGGCCAGTTTTCATTTCTCCACTGCTCTTCAAGGAGAGACTTGAGTCACATTTGACAAAACCGGCACTCAAATGAAGTGCTGCCTTCCTGTGACATCAGTGTGCTCGGTGCCTTTCCTTTGTTGTAATGGAGCTCTGGGAACTCCATCTCACAAAGGTCCAGGGTGTGCATCTTCTCTGTGTTCTCATCAGCTTTGTGTGATGGCTTCAGAAATCAAATTAATTGTACATCTCTTAACACTTCTGTAAATCTGTTCCGGACCATTGCTCCGTTGTCTCGTTGCTGCTGCCACCAGAATAGCATATTCCAAATTTGTGGCCGCTTGTTTAGGGTAAATCCACAGTGAAAGAAAACAACTGGTGTCTTTAACCATGTTAAAGCTACCTTGCCTTTCTGTAGGAGGTACTTCTCAGCTGGCAGTAGAACGCTCCTGTCCAGTAGGGAGATGTGAGGCTGTATGGAGCCAATTGGAAAGCCTTAGGGCTTCCAGTGCATGAGATTAATGTGAGAGATGCTAATAGTTACCCTCAGGTGAATCCTAATGAAAAGAGGATTACAGACTTCATGAAAGTCAATGTGCCCCAGCACATCTTTGTCAGGCCCAGCAGGAGTCACTTAGACTCTGTTGTACCAGAAATTAAGGAGGAGCTTTCGGGTCAGCCACACGAGCTGCTGTACTACTGCAGTTGCTTTTCATGTGGACCTTGGGAACTGAGGTGTTCAGAGGAGTGGTCCAGGATGGTTTCTGTGTATCAGCAGATGCTAGGCAGGGGCTGGTCTGGGTGCAGAGAGGTATTTGAGAGGTGACTGCAATTGGGACTGAGTGAAATGGTCAGAAAGGTGGTGAGAGGGGGACAGAAATATTGGAAAGAGGTAGGAAAAAAAAGAATTTCTAGGGGTGACCAATGGAGCACGTGGCTTAAAGAAAGAACAGGACATACGCTAATCTTTTAGCAATTACATAGTATAGCAATACAGGATTTGATGTGATTTTTCTGTGTGAGAAGTAAGATTATATAGAATCACTAAAGTTGGAAAAGGCCTCTAAGATCACCTAGTCCAACTGTCAACCCGTCATCACCATGCACACTAAACCATGCCCCTAATATGTACTTGGAAGCTTTAGTATAACACTACTGAATCCTAAATATGAGTGCTTTTGACAGTGCAGCTTAGTTTTTCTAATCCTGTGCCTCTGTTACTGTTGCTAGCAGAGCTTGCTGGAACTGCTTACACGTGCAAGGAATAAACATCTCTGAAAGGTGACTAACTCTGTAGGAAGTGTGAATCAAGTGCTGGGTCTTAGAAATGCAGAAGCACAATCAAACAAGTAGCTCCTTCCTTTTCTTTCCTCTTCCACTTTTTGATAAGTTAGATGGTTAGATAAAAGGCAACTTTGATGTTCCTTGGGTGGAGGAGCACCTCTGTCAATCAACCCCCACCCCTCTCATGTGACTTTTTTCATCAGCAGCGTAAAACACCTTTTAACCTTGCTTATTTTATATTACAGGCCCAGTCCTAAAGATGGGAATCACCGTGTCGATAGGATATTGATATTTTGAGGAGATGGCATGGTGGAAATGTGTGTACAAGAGGTGGAGGCAAAACAAATTCCTGCTGTAGTTACTATGACCAGAGAGAAACTGCTGGTCAGAATATCTGGTACAAATAGGGAATACAATAGGAAAAAGATAAGCAAATTAATAAACCCATGGTTCTTTCATACCTTACATACTGTAAGCTGCTCTGCTCCCCTCTCCTCATTGTTACTGGAAAAGATTCACTGAAGGGCAATAAGATATGAAATAGGTCTTAGATGAGAACTGACTGAACAGGCTAGGGCTTGTCAGCCTTGTAGAGATAACTTGGAGATGGGACAATGGTATGTTGAGGCTCTATAAAGTTACTGTGGAGAAAGCAGATGGAGGGGGAAGAGAGGCATGTGGTGTTAAATGAAGCCAACGGGAGCTAGGTTCAGAGCAAACAAAAGGAGGTGGTTCTTCGCTCAGTGTAGGGATTTTACAACTAAACTTGCTGTATGATTTGTATACAGGAAGATTTTGTGGACTGAAGGGCAGGTTAGGCAGTAAAAAATGTGGGAACTTTTTTGCTCAAGTGTTTGATTGTGACCCCTTTATGATATGTGTGATGCACTAAGTGGTAAACCATGCATTATGGCTGAGTAATGGGTGCTGTGGTTGTGTTCTCTTTTCCTTTTTTCTTTTTTTTTGCTTTTCAGTGTAGCTAATCTGTTTTGATCACTAGTCTACTGTACATTATGATAAAACTGAAAGTGTCTCCTGTTGGAGAAGCTTTTCTTTCTGGCTTTCCATGACATGATGGCATGGCAGAATGTGGTCTGCTGGATAGTGCTGAAGATAGCTTTCACATTTCTCTCCTTTTCCTGAAGTGCCTACATGATTGGCTACCACCTTTACTTCTCAACAGCTCTATATGTGTATTATCAGGTGGGTTTTAGACTTTACTGTTCAACAGTGATCATGTTTCACTGGCAGCTTCAGGCTTTTACTTTAGGCTTCACTTGAACGCTTACGGGATATAGCTCACTTCAGCAACATGAAAATGTGTATTTTCATAATCAGTGCAGTGGAGTCTGTTCATTCCTTTATCCCAGTGCTTTTTTTTAAGGCAACAAGATAGTGTTTGGTACTCCAACTTTTCTCATCTGTGATAAAACCCTTGAAGGCTTAGAGCAATATAGGGTAACAAAAATCAGAACCTCTTAAAATAAAAAACATACACGTATTGATGAAGATTATCCTGTCAGGATCTGCTGTTAACTACAATTCTGCAGTTTAGTGATAAAAATACAAATTGTGTTTTCTTTTCAAGAAAAACCTTTGATACATTTCTATGAATGTGTTTTGGGGAGAACCAGGTGTTTGGTGGCAGCTGGATTGGTGTATGTGGCTTTGGAACCAAGCTTTGGTGCAGGTACTGCGTTTCAGATAGCCCAGTAACTTTTTGTCTTAGTGTGTAGTAATTGAAACAGTTCCTTTTAAAAAGTGCTCAAACTTTTAATTTACCTAGGTGGTTCTTTATGCATAAGAATTTGAGTTCGTTTGAGTAAAACGAACTTTGATGGGATTGGCTGCTTCATATCTTTACACGTGTCTTGTACGACTGTTTTACAAATGAGCTGATGCAGACGTTTCCTCTTGGTGTGATTGCTAGTCTTCCCATTTGACATGTGGCTTTTGTGATGGTAAGTCAAATGACAGGTCTCTGGAGAATATTATGCTGGTAGATTTGCATTTTTTTTTTTCCTATTCACACAGCTGGAGATGGTGCTTTCTCTTTATGGCTAGATGAGGGTAACTGAGGGCATTTCTGTGCTGCATAACTGAGCACAGTGCGGGAAACTCTCCTCCCTTGTGAGTCTGTGGCATCTGGTTGAACACACGCTCTCCAGGAGTTAAACCAGTACACTCACACTGATGTGGTGATGTCCCTGCTAAATAACCCTGGCCAGAAAGAGTATTGACCTGATGACCTTGCTGACTTGGATCTATGACTTTGATAGACTGCTTTTCTGTATCGTGCTGTTTGGGTATTCTAGGTTTGGTTAAGGTGTGTATAGCTTGTAGCATGTGGGCCTGTAGGCAATGCTTCTGATTGCTTCTGGATTAGGAGTGCTGTAAGCTGCTATTACCTATATATGCTGTCAGCCTTTTTGAGTTCTTAGAAAGTTACCTATGGCTGCCCCAGACTTGAGAGCTTTCATTAGGCTTAATTGCTGTAGATTTAATTTGTTGTCCAAGATGAGCTGCAGAGTAGAGTAAATGTAATATCCATGTGATTGAGACATTGTCTTGGGTTTGGTATAGCATATTCCGAAATGATAAAGTTTAGGAACATATACATTTCACAGTATTTACTGAAGTTAAGATAGTTGACTAGCTAATATTTTGAAATAATGATATGAATGAATAGGGAGGTTCAAATAAAGGTTCTATAAATCAGCAGGTTGAGAAGTGCACCACAAACTGCACCACCCTTTATATCAGTGGATGTCTGAATGCAAAGATGAATATTGATTCTTTGACAGATGTTTTGAAATACGTGTTTCTCAATTCACAGCTGGAGGTAGAGTGATTAAAATACTAGTTCTAAAGAGTGCAGCATTTGCATTTAAAACAAAAAAATCAATCCTGACATCTTAGAATCTCTTNAAAAAAGATGGAAAGATTATACTTAAAGTGTTTGTTTTAGGGATAGTGTGTTTTGCATGTTTTTTCCTCTTTGGCTTGTACCTCACTATTGTGAGGATATAGTACTGTGTAAGTGTATGTTTATTTTGAGTGTAAGCATACGCGTTTCTTTAACGTGTCAGACGTATTTCGAGACAGACCTGGTATATGAAAAAGGAAGTGAGAAACTTAGTAGTGAATAGTCGCAGTTGGTGTTGCTGTTGATGGTAAATTTCTTCATTTTCTGTTTGTCAAATAACTACACTCCACCAGCCATGCATTTTAAAACTGTTTATATAAAAACAAACAGATAGCATCAGATGATTGTTATGACTCACTTAAGGAAGTGATAAAACACAAGAGCAGCAGCAGTCCTTTCCTTTTTCAACTTGATTTTATTAACACTGCTGGGCTTGCCTGCCATTGTCAGACACCAAAAAGGAATTTAAGCAGACATATATTTTTGTCATTAATATTTGGTTGATTTGCAAGTAGTTACATAATGATAGGGTGGAGAGACGTTTTTCAGCTTAAATTAAGTGTTCATAAGAGTTACTGGAAAGCTACATTGTAAACACATGGAAAATTATTAAAACCTCTCTGACTTTTTTTTGGTGCAAATTCTTGAGCTTTCAAAACTGCCATTGTACAGCTGTCAAAAAAAGGAAGAATATCAGCCAGCTTTTATTCCTTGGCATCAGTCTTGCCATCTAACTGATGCTATGTAAAGAGATTGCAATTTAAATTCTTTAAAAATATAACCAGTTTCAATTTGATGTACTTTTTTTGTAATGTTCTCTGCTGTATTAACTTTGCTTTTACTGTAATACACAACTGTATATGTGCATATGGGAAAGATAAATGCTCTTGAGTCTTGCTTTATACTCAGCTATGTCCAGGTAGTGCTTCAGCTGAAAATCAGTTTATTCAAAAATTGAGAGTGCTTTTCATTAAAGTTACTAGGATGACCATTAATTTAAACTATGTGAAATTACAGATTCAAGCCTTCAGAACAGTGGACCCAAAAAAGTTTAAATAAACATCTGATCTCCAAGAAAGAGAGCAAATTAAATATTGGGAGAATGCTAGCTTAAACTATTTTTTTTAATGGGATAACACCATGCCCAAGTGATTCTCAACCATTTGTTTGGCATGCTTAAATGTACTTAAATCAGGGATCCATTTATAGACAATTAAATTTCAAGGTTTTGTAACTCAACTCTTGTATAATGCGTTGTTGCTTGGTAGGTAGCCATTTGGTTTGCAATTGAGAAATAAGATGGCAGTATTCAACTGGATGTTAACAAATGGTGCTAGTCTGAGATTTTTAGTTCTTGAGTATGAGTAAGTTACTTCTGCTGTGAAGAAGACCCAAGTGAAAGGCAAAATACAAACAAGGAGCCGAAGAAACTTCGTATGCCTCAAACCAAAGAAAATATATACTACTTGTATGCTGAGTTTTGAATGCACAGAATATGCTAAAAATTTATTAGATATCTCAAATTGACTACTAGTAATTCTGCTATTCCTTGTAGTTCTCTGACTTAAAGGAAGCAAAAACAAGATTTTCCTATCTACTCAATGAGAATAATTGTGTCAATTTTGAGGATATCTTAAATAAGTGAATCCCATATCCCAGTTATAAAGGCATAGTGAAGATGAAAAGCTTTAAACTGTAACAGAGGAAAAAAATTATCTGTAAATTATAGTCAGTCTGTGCTATTTCTAAATGTATTAATGTATAGTTAGTGATATCTGCTATAATGTGGTTGTTTATGGTTCTGTTAGTGAGATGTAGCAAAACGGTTGAGCCACTTCTTTCTTTGCATTGAGGTACAACTCAGTGCTGAACTCTCCGTCCAGTATTGGCAGCCTTGCTGAAAAGATGCAATTGCTAGTCTGGACTCTCTGAGGTCTCTTGTCTACGTGAACTGTTCTCTCTGTGTTAGCTAGTCTGTATGTACCAGGCTAGTTGTTACATATTCAATTGAGTTGGGCCTGTACATCTTAAAATAAAGGAAAACAAGACATTTCAGTGTGCTTTTCTTGTTGGTGATGGTACAACTCATTATAACTTATTTTGAGTATGGAATGTTAGCTAATCTGAATACGGCAAATAATTTAGAACGTGCTGTTTTGCTAAATAGAGTGACTAATTTGTGTCTGTTAACAGTCAGTGGTTTGTTATATGACAAGATGTTTACTTTGTTTGCGCTATGGTACCAGTGGCCCAGGCATCTGACTATGAAGTACCAGTCCTGGAGACTGTGTAAGGTGAGAATTTGTATGCTAACAGTAGCTATCAAACCAGGTGGACTTCCTCCAGATTATATAGTTCTTCGGTGTGTACAAGGCATGAGTGTTTACCTGCTTGTACGTATCAGGCAGCTCTGTGGTTGAGTTTCTTGTGGGGGAGAGAGAGGAGAATAGGTCAAGACTTCAAAATTTATATAGTGAAGATTAATGCACTCACAGGTAATTAACTGCAACTTCTTGACAACAAGCTTATTTTTTTTTGCCAGTTACCCTTGGAAAAGGTCTGTAAGGGCTTGATAACCACTGGTTAGATTCTTCAGGTCAAGTGATTGGATCAGCAGTCTGATCTGTTGCCGTAAGAGGCTACTGCAATTAGGGGAAAGTCACAAATGCCACTTCCAGGTGCTGGGGGAAGCCAGAGCGAACTTGGTGGCAGCAGAGGCACCAGGGAGCTGGGCAGACGTGTACCTGTTCTCAGAAATGGCTGCTAGAGAAACGTCACTGTCTCTAGACATGTTTGTTTTAGATGCTGTAGAGGTGGCAAGAGATCTAAACAATAGCAGTGCAGGTGTCAGAGCTGGGAAGGGTGCTGTGGATGCTGCGGAGAGCCCAAGCTGGGTTCTAGGTGAGGAAGGCAGTGGAAATGAGTGCATGGGGAAGTGATAAAAGGGATGTCTGTATTTGTATTCGTGCTTGTTTCAAGAAGTGTGATGTATGTGTACAACATGCATGAGTTTTCACTTAAGAATAAATAACACATACTTCCAAGATGAGATATTGGGTTTTGTGACTTTTGCATTGCTACTATTTGTTTTGAAGCCTTGAGGATCAAGATGATATGTGGTGATATGGCACAAGAATGTGAACATTAAGGCAACATTATGGTATGGAGAACCTGTTTCTTGCTTCAGTTGTTTGGCAGTATAAAACGGGCTTGGGGCAAAGACAGGAGAAACTGCCTTTCTTGTCTCAAGTGTCACTACAAAAATACAAGTATCAACTTTTTTTTATTGTGTAGGTCTACTGTTTTGCTAACAGATCATTGATTGTTCTGGGCTCCCCAGTGCAAAAAAGACGGGGAAAAGAGTCCAGTGGAGGACCACGAAGATGATAAAGGTCCTGGAGTACCTCTCTTATGAGGAAAGGCTGAGCAACCTGGGTCTGCTGAAGCCTTGAGAAAAGATGACTCAAAGGGGATCTGATCAATGTCTATACATATCTCAGGTGCAGGAGGCAAAGGTCAGCCTTCAGTAGTGATAGGACAAGGGGAAACAGCCACAAACTGGAGCACAGGAAGTTCTGCACAGATGTGTAAGAAGTTCTTCACAGTAAAGGTGACGGAGCACTAGAACAGGTTACCCAGAGAGGTTGTGGAGCCTCCTTCCCTGGAGATATTCAAGACTCGCCTGGATGCCTACCTGTGCAACCTGGTCTAGGGAGCCTGCTTTGGCAGTGGAGTTGGACTCAATGATCTCTAGAGGTCCCTTCCAGTCCCTACAATTCTGTGATTCTGTGGTAAACATCTTCTGAATCTGGTAGTATTCCTGAAGCGAAGTACAGGGGGGAATACAAGGGAATGAATTGAGGAACTGCTTTCAATCTCCTGTTGCTTATATGGGAACCATTAAAATAAGATAATGATCAAGGAAGAGACTTGTGCGAAGTGATATCAGGTGATGGGGAGATTGTGTGTTTTTTTCTGTTGCCCTTCATGGCCAGGGTGCTTCTCAAGAGTTCCATGGGAAATTCACGTGTAACAGCTAGGAACAGAGGTAAGTTTTTGAGTATGCCTTGGCAAGGGATATTTTCTTACTTTCCCGTTTGTTTTGGTTTCCAGCTTTGGCATAAAAAATCTAATGCTTTTCTTTGTTAGAAAAAACTTTGGCTTTTATCCATAACCTGATCTGTTGACAGATGGCCTCAGAGGAGTTAGATTGTCACTGAGTACAGTTCTGTGTGAGCAGGGAGTCTGTATGCAGCGATGTGGAAAGAGTCCTATGGAATGTCTCCCCTAGAAAATGGTTTGGGACTCTGGAGAAATTGGTGTTTTCTCCACATACCTGCAAGGATCTACAGGGACTTGTGTTGCAGCATTGGAGAGTTTCCGTTGGTGGCTGCAGACAAATGCCTCTCTGTTTAAGTTGGAAAGAGGGTGCTTGCAGCTCTACTTAGGCGTTGCAGACTGTTTTGTATATATCTAAACACTGAGTTCTTTCAAGCTGTATAGTATTACCATGTTACTCTGCTGGTTCATGTTCACATGGGTTACTAAGGTACTAGTGAAGTGCCTGCTTTATTTCTTTAATAACTAGACAGAGACCCGCAGCAGCTTTCCAGTGGCCTGATTTTAAACAGACAGAAATGAAAACTGAACTGTAAATGATCTCCTGGATGTAAACTTTTCTTCTTCAAAGTTTTGGTTTTCCCTGGTTTGTGCTCTCTGTATTACTGAAGAAAGTGTTTCTAAACCCCTTAGATCCCAATAAATCAGTTTTGTTAGGAGAAATATCAGAAATTTACGAAAAGAATCCTGTTTTCCCTTTGTCTTTAGCATGCATAGCAGTCAGGCGTTGTGGCAGTTGTCAGTGGTGAAGTTCTAAACTTGCATCACCAGTGTGGACGCAAATTTTGAAGCAAGCTCTGTGCTTTCTGTCATACCTGATAGTTTAAATCAATCCAAGACTCAGGAAATCTAAACCTGAAAATGGACAGTTAGTTGGAAGTCAGACAAAAAGGTACTCTCTAAAAGAGCTCACATCATGCTAAAGCAGCAAAGCTTTTGGTAGTGTTAGTTATGGGATTCTACAAAATAGGAAAGCTGTTCTTTGTTAGTGTCCTCCACTGATTATGTAAGCTAACATATTAAACTTACTAGTAGCATGTAGTTTGACAGAAGTCTTATTAATGGAGATGATGTTTCTTCAGAGTTGTTCAGAGACTAGATATAATGAAACAGTGCCAAATTTACTTGCTTTAAACTGAATAATTGGATGTGTTCCTGTAAATGAGGGACAAGAGGGACAGAGCAATGAGCAAGTATTCTTTTCAACACAGAAAGGGCCACCCAGTGTACAGCTACTGCAGAACTGAGAAGTCTGGAGCGTAGCATGATTTGTCTTCCCTTCCAGCTGAGGGTTGGTTTTAAATACTAATTACTTAATTAATACTTTTTTTTTTTGAGTTTGTTTGTTACTGTAGTAGAGCGAGCCTGTACTTCAAGGCTTGCTCACAATGCGTTTGTAAAGTGGTCTGTAATTGACAAGTGTAGGATGGGAGAGTTATTTTCTTCTTAGATTATCTGTTAGTATCATGCAGATATGAATTGTAACTCCTTTGATTGCTTCCCTCCGTCAGTGGCTTTTTCATCACTCTAGTGTTCAGCCTTCACACTCCTTGATACAGAGATTCTGAATGCTTACATCAGTCTTATCTGTAGTTCCATTACTCACAAATAAGTGGAGGCTTCTGGATTTGATCTCTTTAGAAAATTCTGAGAATCAGCTGTGGATTTTGTTTTCTTTAATAGTATTGATATAATTTTCTTCTGTAGTTTCGTAGAGTTCCAATAAACACTACTTGAGGAGAGGATATTTTGTGTTGCATCTTTGTTGCTTTTGATCCATAAAATCTTGGTGACAAAGATAAGAATTGAGAAAGTATATTTGAGTCGGTGCTTTAGAATGGATAGAAGAGGTAAGGATACTTGATTTTTTTAGCAGTGTAAGCATAGATGTGTTTCCTGTATTTCTGTTTTCTATTAAATGCATTGTTTGATAAGTGTCTTGATAAGCTTCTGGACTAGTCAGGTTAATTTGCAACATCTAGAAAATATTTGAGTAGTTAACTGGATTTTTTTTGTTTCTTTGTTTGAGTAAGCTTTGCTGTGGAATATAATACTGCTTTAAAATGCCAATAAGGATGTAGGGCTATAAAAGTAGGCAAATGATTATTTAAAGAAGAAGGAAAGGGGTGAATTCCAGGAAACTTTTGAACTCTCTTCCACCCTCTTCCTCCACCCTCCTTGTTATAAACAATCTGTGAGTGCTGCTAATGGCATCTTCTAAACCTGCGTATCTATCTTTGTCACCTAATGCTACTTAATTCTTGCAGAGCTTTTAGCCATGTGGGCTTACCTTCTAAATTCAAACTAAGGCCCAGACTAGAGGTGAAGCATGCTGATGTGGTGGCTCTCAGAGTCTGGCATTGTGGTACTCATACCTCCATTGTTGAATGCGTTAGTGATGATGCTGATTAGGAGAGCGTATGTGTGTATGAATGTGTACAAGCTGCTAATAACATTACATGCTACAAAAAGAAATATCCATTTATCTTATGGGGTCAATCAGAAATTGAAACAAGCTTTGAATACACGTATTATTCTTTATATTCCTTTTTTAGTAATACATCTGGTAGTATTGATTTTTTTTTTTTTTTTTTTTTTGTGCTCAATGAAGAAAACACTGAAATTTCTAAGAGAGATCTTCTAGAAACCTGTTCTTGAGGAAATCTTGTAAATGGTTCTTAAAGTCAGAGTATGAAATCTACTGCTTTTATTTAAATGAATTGCATCCCAAACAAGAGCTCTGAAATAAACACTAAGATCACCAAAAGCTGTGATGCTGTCTTTCCCAAAATATCTAATTTTCTTCGAGGGTGATTAAAATTTCAGTAAAAAGGTACCGTTGTCTACTAAAGATGGGTACCATGTTGCCATTAAGATACAACCTCATTTGATTAAGGCTACTTAATCAACTTATAGCAACTTAGGCAAAATAGCACTGTATAAAAAAAATATAGACTAGGAAGTTGCTTACAATATGGTTATAATCTAGGCAAATTAGAACATTATCATTATAGACATGGAGATTTGCCCAGAGGGCAGTAACATTCAGATTTTTTCTGTTTCAATATTTCTCTATGTGTTGTTTTTGTCTTTGAGTGGGAAGGTTTCAGTATTTCTATTCTTAACTATTGTTTCTCATATATCTCAAATTTCATTTCATGTAACTCATTTAATAAAAGTGAAGATGTCTCTGTAAATACCCTTAGTACCTTTCTCTCCCTTACCCCCCCAAAAAAAACCAAACACACACACACAAAAAAACCTACCACCACTGTTAAACATTTACATTTATATTTGTGCGTGTGTAATTAAGTTATCTGATGGCAGAAATTAGCTTGTTGCAGTGACGTCCCCACAGCTGTAAGCTGTAGTTAACCTTTTTTTTTTTTTTTTTTTTTGATATGTCACAGTAAAAGCAGGTGTTTGCTTCCGTGCAGATAGATGGTTTCTCTACAGATTTGATAGTTTTGGAAATACCAACTTGTTTTGGAGACTTGGTGTCTAAGTTGTTAGAAAATGCCATGCAGTTTTTTTGTTTTATCTGCTCTTCCTTGTCTGATTGTAGAAATTTGACTTGGCTATGACATGCAGTTGCCATTGTAGGGATTAACACTTGCATTTTTTTCCCAATAACATTTAAAAATTCCATACTGGCTCTAAAATACTGAATTACAAATGTCTGAGCCGAAGTGCCTGAAGCCATTGGATATAGCATATTTGAGTGATATTGATGGAAGATCTTTTGTTTAGGTCTTCGGTCTGAATTAAGTATTTTATTCATTTCTCTGATGTTTGATTTACTATGTATTTGAGCATGCATTTTAGTTTTCTGACTTTAATGGGATTGTTTGTGTTCATAAGGACATCTTAAAGCTTTTGAAACTCGTTTCCAGTTTGGTACATACTCTCCTCCTGCATTCTCCTCCCAAAGGGTGTGGTTTGATATATTGAAGCTTTAGGGTTCATAGGGCTGGATCAGAATTGCCATGGTTGCATCTTGGAAAGCATAGGCCTGGAGCAGGCTTGTTCTGAATGTTCAAATTTGCCACGTAAGAAAATTATGGTGGTAAATCACAAGTAGACCTTATGCAACACTAGATAATAGCCTGTCTTCCAGAAGTCAGCATAAAAACTTGTGTGAATTCTGTTCCAGTTTCTAATTTGACTTGAGATCTGTCTATTTGAAGCTCGTATTTTTGCCACTGGGTGGTGGCACAGTGATTAAGCTGCACGGTACTGTGGTCTTATTGCTGTATTAACAAGACAGATAACTTATATTGCTTATTCCACAATGATTAAAAACATTTCTGCATGGTTTGGGTAACTTTTTCAGTAAGCATCTTTTTTGGCAGTGGGCTCGTTAGAACTCAGTTTAAATGGTAATGTTGTCTGAAGTAGAGAATTCCAAGTGTTTGTTAAACAAATCAGATAACAATTAATTTGCCTGTTGGATGCATTAGACCGTTTTTATTAAATAGCCACTCAAGTCATGAGTAACAGTCGTAGAGTGTTAATTTTTGCTCTTCAAAAGAGTGATGCGTTCATCTGTCTTGGAAGCACTACTGTATAGATTCTTCTACATGATTACTCAAGAAAGAAAAAAGAATATTGTAATGAAGTATTAAAAAGTCTTGTTTTAATGATTGTTCTTTAGAAAAAGGATGGTGTGGATTCAGTGTGGGTTTTCTTTCATAACTAATCTTTTTAGATTCCTGTCAGATCTTTTTCCCCTTAAACATTGTCCATTGAACTGTTGATTTTACCCAAGCTGATCAAGGGCTGAGTTGATTTTACCCAACTTAGGATAGGGCTCTTCTGCAGGGCATGTCTGTCTCAGCTGGAAATGCCCCCCATGGTCCTGCTCTTCTGCCACCTGGGCCAGACACCCTCCTGATGGTATCGGTGCCAGCTTGGCAGCAGTGGCTTCACAGCTGAAGTGGCAAAATGTTATTAGGGCTGGCTTTCTGCTGGATACCCTGACCTGGTATGTTGTTGGCTCCCATGATTGCCAGCACTATCACAAGAAAGGGAATTGCAGCTTTCTGTTACTATGCTTTTTGCTAATAAGATGCACATGGATTGCTGGAACTGTTATCTCTTTCTTTATCAGAGTCTCTAATCATTGCCTTACCTTCATGCTGCAGCTTGCTGTACATTGATCAGTGTAAGAGTGAATGTGTTATTAGTGAATTATCACATAGATACTTGGTTGGGATGCAGTTATATGAATAAAGAACAATTAAGGGGACAGGGAAAGCTGAAGGTGAAGAGTAAGGCCTCAGATTCATGGGAGTTGGTGAAATTCACAATCTACTTCTGTGTCAAGAGAAATGTGTAGGTGAATAATTAGTCAAATTTTACAACATTCCTAGAGTAATATTTTGTGTTATCTGCTGATGTTTGATCTTGTACAGGAACTGTTCTATGTGGGTGCCCTTTGATTTGATGAAATTTGGAGAGTGTCGTAACTGAATACATGACCCCCCCTTGTTTTTTTCTTTCCTTGCCTGAGAATCTACTGTCAGGATAAGGATTTGCTTTGCATGTACTTCAAATAACGTCAGTACAAACCAGTTAATTTTATATGTCCCGTATTATGTTGCTTCATATCTGGACTCATCTAGCGTTCATTCTGTGCCATCTGTTACTCTAGGGGATGAATGTTTCATGTTTGTACAAGTGACTATGGAACATATAAATATATGAGCTTGGTTAGATTGTCTTAAAGGTGTTGAAACAGCCCTGGTTCGTACTTCTTGTAGATTCAGGTGGTGATCTAAGACTACTTGAAGATAAGGAAAACTAGAATATCTGTCAAAAATGCTGCCAAAAGGCCTACAGACAAATTTATGTAAAAGCGACTGATGAGAGACATGTTGTAGTTGTACAGGGAGTAGCTTTGAATTTGGAAAGCATTCTCCTTCTGCCAGGAAAAAAGAAATAAATAAAAAAGCCAAAAACATTAGCTAGCTCAAGGCTGTTTGCATGGTGACCGCTTGCTCATACACGTGGAAGCAAAATTCTTGATAGAGTGTTGTTTGAACAGGAATTTCTTCCATCAGTCTCTACAGGAGGATGTTTCTGAGTGCAGAAAGTACATACTCTGAAATGTGACATTTTTTTTTCAACTGCATTATGATGTATCCAAATCAGAACTGCAGGATGAGTAACAAAGTAATCTAGGCAGTGGAATACGTAGTAATCTCACCATGGGTGTCTATTCAAACTACAACCTTCAGCATTGTCCTCCAGGCACTAGAATTGCAGCTCTCCCAGTGGTGTGTGATTATGTAATGTTACAAGAGAGTTCAGCTCGCATCCTGCCTGATGCTCTCAGTCCCAGTGGCTTACAGCAGCCTGAGAAATCCCAGAGTTCACCAGTAGGGCAGCACACCAGAGAGTATCAGCGCAGAAAGCTGCTGTGGTTTTGTAAACACGCAGATAGTGAGTACGTGCCTACACGAAGTGAAGCAGGCTGATGTATGCTGTGTAGATGCACCTCTTGTGAACTAGCTGTTTTGTGGAAGTTGTGTTCTAAAAAATGCTTGTATGCAGTCAAGCCCTTATTCTTATGGGTGATTTCATTTTGTTAAATGATGAGCCACTGCCTACCATGGGTTCTGTTTTTTTCCTTGCTAAGAGAATAATGTCTGCTAAGAGGAATAACGTATTTAATTGGTATTATAGAAAACTCTTCTTAGTATATGTTAGTAGGTTAATAAATAATAATAAAGAAGCTGAACAAAACCATCTTTAGTGGTGCTTGGTACAACTGAAAAGGGAGAGGTGGTGCTCTTTCATGGATGGGCTGCATTCAGGAAGATTGTAGAGTTGGCCTTGTATAACTGATTCCTATAGGGAAGGGCTGAGTTGGATGCAACTCAAAAATCCTGTTTCTGAGGGAGGAATTTAAAGTATCAGTACGAACTTTATCCTAGATCTACCAATTTCTGAGTTTAGATATATGTGTATGTCAGTGTGGCCTCCAACAAGCTCTCCATTTCCTTGTGCCCATGTCCATCTGCTAAGTGTGACAGCAGTGTGTGAGCCTGTGCTGAGAGCACAGCCCTGGAGATGCTGCAGAAGCCCAGGAAAGCAGGTTGCTGGCACTGCACAACAGACAGGGCTGGTAAATGCTCTATCATCTCAAGAGCAAAATTTGGAGGGTAGAAAAGAAGAGTTTGTGGCTGTAATAATAGATGTGGCCTGCTGGTTGATGTATTAATGGTAATAAGTGATAATGGACATCTTGGTAATTGATTCAGAAGCTGATCGTAACACGTGACATGAAATACACCTTGAACAGGTCTGGAAGTGAAAATTAGGAGGAAAGACTGATGGACAAAATGTTTATCATAGCTACAAAGCCCTTATGCACTTCATCAAGAATCATGTGGAACATCAAATATGTGGTTGAAAGGTTGGTGTGGCACAAATAGTTTAGCTCTGAGTTCTCACGCTGTTGTCACTGAACATATTCAAGGACAGGATAGTTTTGAGTGTAGTTGGCTACAGTTTGTTTCGGAACAGTTCTTTCTGTAGTTAAGCGTGTTGAGACAGTTGCAGTTATGAGTTACTGCATAACTTCCCATCTGAAATAAAGCTTTGGTATTTACTTCTAGGTGAGAGCAGACTTTTATCCACAGAGTATTTTGGTATGAGGCTTAAAAGATGAAAACTTGAGTCTGTTTGAATAAGACTCATTTAATCTTTACAGCTTTGGGTTTTGAGCATGGCTCTACATGTGCATTGTTTTCTATTTCTTTTTAAAGGAAGAAATATTCTGAGTGTTTTTTACTTTGTTCCAAGACTGAGTGACTATTAACTGGGAACCATTTGACTACAGACCCCAAAAAAACCCATCTCAGTAAACTGCTGCAACAGTTTTCATTTTTTTTTTTTTAAGTTCCCAAACCAAGTAAGTATTCTTTCTGTTTAACAAAATTCCAACACTAAAGGTGTGGCCCAACCCCTCTACTGGCCCAANNNNCCCCAAAAAAAAATGTATTCTGCCCCAAAGGAGTAGATAGCCTTCCATCTCACCCAGAGGAAACCTACTTTGCTTTCTTTGTGGAAATTAAAGTAATTTTAACACAGGTTTTTGCTAAGGAAGGCTGCTTTAAAATGTAGGAGAGCCACCCCCAAAAGACAGTTCAGCATAGCCACGTAGCTAGCAGAGTAGCTGAAGGACTGTGTATGTCTGTGCTGTTTATCCAGGACAGCATAGGTGTGGTTGGGGATACTCAGCTGAGAAGAACTAACTAGGAGTGAGGATGTCTGCTCCCTTCATCATCTTTGTTCTTTCTATTAAATTGTTTAGTCATTTGTGTTGCAGCAAAGAGGGCCTTCCGCAGCTTGGAGGAGAAAAGGCTTGCACACACACATACTTGTTAGGTATCATCTCTTTACTGAAATGGGAACAAGCTGCAGGAGGATTTTTTTTAGTAATCCCTAGTTCATTCTGCGGATTGAGAATATATGGTTTATGTCAGGGAAAAAAAACTGCTTTGGAATGAGTGCTCAGTGAAGGGTCGATGACATGGCTATAAATGCTCTTAGCAGATGTTTTGACTTCTGGGAACCAAGGTACATTTCATTTCATAGTGCTAATGAAGGCTTGGATCGGAGTGAAAGTATAACCTTGTAGCTGTCCTCAGCTGCGGCTGCTGCAGAAAATGCAAAGTCTCGAGCTCCATTTCAGCTCCTTTTTTGGTATTCTCTGAGCAGGAATCAGAGACGCACCGCTGTGCTCCTTCTGCTGCCCTGCGACCCTTGGTGTCCTGGGAGATGGGAGGCCTGCGAGGCTGTGATTGGCTGCGGGATGGGAGCTGCTTCCCTGGGCCCTCCCGTGAGTCCCATACGTGTGGTAGTCCTGTACGTGCAGCTGTCTGCGTGCGGCCACAGAGCTCCGGGAGCGCTGTGCAAGGGCACTGCGGGTAGCATGGAAGGAGCGCCACCGAGGAACAGAGTGCAACATGTATGTATATAGCAGCGCATGGCTCCTGAATGGTGCGAGTGGGCTTGGGTGGAGGGCTCTGCTCTCTGAGCGCTGTGCGCTATCCTGTTAGTGAAGGAAAGGTCTGATGGGGGAAGACGGACTGGAAGCAGTAGTGTTTCTATGCTGTTGGAGATATGTCTGTGTAATTAGAATTGCTGAAGTGTAGTAACTGGCTTAATATTGAAAGAAGGCTTGCTTGTACAAGCACAAGTGCGTACTACCAGATCTTGAGAGTGGATTGTTTTGTATGTGTTGTTTTGAGTCAACTTTGCTTAATCTGAAGGTTACCAACTGTGGCTCTGAGTAATTCTGTGCAAGGGTAGCAGGGGAGTTTCTATTCCTGAAATAGTGAATTGATTTTTCCTCTTCACACCACCACTCCCACCCCTCCTCCCCCCTAAAATGCCAGGGCAGCGAATGCGATGAGTTCTGTTACAAGTCAAATGTTCCTGGGTGTTTTCTTCTGACTTGAGCAGCGTGGCTATAAAAACCCGTTTGTGGGGATTTCTGCAGTGAAGCAGTGAACATTAATGCCTGCGTTATGAACTTTGCTTTGTTCTCTTATAGGCAGTCTTTATCGCTAATATTTACCTGCAATGCAGCGGGTAATGGGGATTGCTACTTTATAGTTCCCTGGAAACTAACATCTATGGGGTGGAATTTTCCAAAGCCATAAACCTTTAAAAACCCTTCAATTATTTAATGCTAGTTTTATGAGAAGACTGCTAAATTTTCTATTTTCCTTTATGAACATAACAAGCATTTCATTTACATGTGTCGGCATACATCTAATTGCAGTGCTTTTGTTTGCTGAGCTCTGTCGTGCAGCAATTAGTTTTTGATTTTCATTGTGGTGCTGCTTTGAACTCGGCACAGGGCTGTCTCAGGCGTACATGTGTTGGTAGGGGCAAGCACTGGTTAAAGCTGATGGAAAGCTTGAAGGGTGTGCATGCGCCAGAACGACTGCACTTTTGCATATTGTTGGTATTTACGGATCCTTTCATTATTTGACTGTTGAGCTTTTTAAACTGTAATTTTAGAAATAATTGAACTGAAAGAAGCCACGTATTTTTGAATGAAACCCACTGCTGTGAGGCAGTGATAGAATGTACTTTGTAAAATGACGACTGGGCTGTTAAATATGCAACTTGACACCTTCTGTTGGAGTGGTGACATTATTTGGTAGCTTCATGCGCAGTAGTAAATTTCCTAGCTCACAGAGCACCCGGGTTGATTTCACCTTGTTTTGCACTGTGATTAGTAAATGGCCTTGTGGTTATGGTATAAAGACTACTGTGCGATTGGTCAGAGCCAAGGCTTCTCTTGCAGGTTGTGGTGCTCAGCCAGACAGTGACCTGATCAATGTTTGCTAAAACCACTGAAATAATACTACTTTTAATGCTTATAAACAACTGGTTTATATGTTCAACTGTGCAGGAAGGAAAAGATATTAAAATATTAATGTTTTTTAGAGCTGCTTTTTTATTTTTCTTCCAAAAATGGTAGCTGTTTTTAGATTAGTATGTGTACGTTTCTTTCCTTACTCTCTTCCACATACAGTTTTGAAAAAGTAAAATGCAGCCTCAGAGGTGTCAGCCGAATTCTGTTGATGTCTATTGGACTTTATTTATCCAAACTGAAGGTTTGTGTAGCTCCTGTGCTTATTGTGAGAATTCTAGAAATAGATTGGTCTGAGTTCAGTATTTAGTAGGATAAGCTGCGCAGTTAATTAGAGGATTAGTAGGCTAGAAAAACTTCTTTAACCTCTTTTGCTATAGCTGTGGTCTTACTGAAATCTAAGCGTGCAGCTTCCCTGTGTGGCTCTGAATATTGCTTTGGGAGGGATTCCCGTCGACTTGTGAGGATAGTTCTGTAACAGCAGTGGGATAACCATAGATAAAATCCGCAGGAAGGAGGAGGTGGGGGACCCAAAGCCCTGGAGCTGTTTTGTGTCTTTCCTGTGCTTGGGAAATAGCTACTGCTGTGATAACAGGACAAGAAAATACATTGGAAAACAGTTGTTTCTCAGCAAATGGGAACGTGGCAAGTAGGACCAAAGGGAACCCGTCAATACAGTATGATTTCTATTTTAAAACTGGCAAGTATTCTGTTTGTGAATTTCTACTAGTTTTGTTCTTACCTATGCCTTCACTTATTACTGTTTAGAAAGAACTTTTGATTTTCACATCCTGCGTGTCCTTCAAGGCGCCAACAACTGGAGATGCCTGCCCTCCTCCCCACTGTCGTCTCATCTTACCTCTGATTTAAAGGGGAATCATTCTGACAGAAGTAAAACAATCTATTTAGAACTTCTCAAGTGCTGCTGTTACTAGTTCCTGCAGGGGAACCAGGTCAAAAGTCCCTTGCCTAAGGCTGGTCGGTGCGCTGTAAGGTAGCAGAGGAGAGCTGGGGCACAGACCTGGTGCTGGTGGCTGCCAGAGGCAGTGATTGATGTCGGTCTCTTCTGAGAAGTCACAGGCGGCGTTATTTCTTGGGCTTCTAATCTTATGTACTTCCAGACTTGCTGTTGCTACTTGATTTGTTCTGCAAAGTTAGGAAGTACTGGTTGTATCTGATTTTCATTTTTATTTTTCTTCCCTGAAGTATTACTGCTTATTAGTTTACAGTTCTGGGAAACAGGATGATTGGGCAAGAGGCTGTATGTGCATTCTCTAAATAGGAGATGTGTTTTAATGTCTTATTCCATGGAGTATTATGTGTGCTTAGAACAGAAACGTAGACTTACGAAATAAGCCATTTAGGAAGTGCACTGTGAATTACACTACCAATTCTTAATTATTCTGTACATTTTCTGTAGCAGTGTGACAAAACAGTGCATGTGTGCCTATCTATTAAAAGTCTTTTTTCTGTATTTTTATATGTATGTGCATTTGTACACACATCTGGAAAATAGGTACAGAATTGGGTTTCGGAGTCTCTATTTAGTGGGTTTTTTTTTTGTGATACGTGTGCTCAAAATAGAGTTTTTCATTTCTTTATTTGGCTTAAAGCAGATCACTAGTGGCAACAATTCTGTATTTCATTTTATTTTTTTTTGATGCTGGAACCTTGATAGGTAGAATCTATTTTCTGAGTACAAGTCCAACAAAAGGAGGCCTGACAGTACAATGCACTTGTGGGGTTCCAGAGAGGGGTTGCCATCAGCGCAGCATGTGGGTCCAGTGTGATGGTGCGGGCAGCTGTAGTAGGACAGCACCAAAATGAGGCACTTGGAACTTGGGTCCAGGGAGAGAGATGACATTCCCATGCCCTCGTCCCCCTTTAGCAAATGCATCTGGTTGAAATTCTGCAGTGGGGGCTCCTGGTAGCATGGAATTGTATGCCTGAGTTGACAAAAAGGCAAAGCATCTCCAGAATTGCTGGAAATAATTTTTGTTGTCTTTGTGTGTGTGTTTGCGTATTGCCTCCTATGCCCTTCTTCCCATGAACACCAGTGCTCTCTTCTGGTGCTGCAATTAATTGGTTGTGCTGTGTTGGAAAGCTTCAGTTGAGGGGATGTAAGTGGAGCAGATGAGCATCGTCTGAGCTCAACCGTAACTTTGCTAAGTCTATTCTGAGAGACATGGTCAGTGGGTATGGTGGTGACGGGTTGGTGGTCGGACTAGATGATCGTAGTGGTCTTTTCCAACCTCAATGATTCTCAACACAATTGGTTTATTACACTGTTAGATTATTTACTTACATTTCAAAAGTTAACTGGATCAGTCATCTGCATGATCACTGTTTATCACCAGAATATGAGTGAACTACGTTGTAAGTACCTTAAAACTGATACTAGTATGCTGCATCTCTTGGAAGCAGTTACTCAGCAGTGCTGTGTGCCCTCTGAAGCCTGTCCTGTCAGAGTGCAGGAGGGCAGGCGAGCTGTGTGTTGAAAAGAGCATGTGCGAATGGCAGTGGAAAGTTTCCTTTACATTTCATAGCCAGTGCGTCATATTTGTGCTAGATAGTAACTGACACATGCTGCTGGAGGCTGACAGCTTAATCCTAGCAAACTGGAGTGTTTTCCTTCATGCTTTGCACAATGTAGGACTTTTTTTTTTTAAATAGTACTGTTATGAAACATGTACTGTTGATATTTAGATATGAAAGCGTACTGTACAAAATGAAGACACATGCTTGGGAAGGCAGATGAGGAAGGCATGGGCAATTTTTGGGTACTTCGTTGTCTGCAATAAAAGGGAGTTTAAGCTCTTCTCTCGGACTGAAAAAAGACACCTGAAAACCAGCAGTGGCAAGGGGAATTCTAGCAGGGATCACCTAGAATCGCCAACAGAAAAGAGAACTCGAAAGCTGTGTTTGGTCTGCAGCATTAAAGGGGACTGATATTCATGCTGGGAAAAGCTGGGAGGCCGACTGGGATCTGCTTGTGCTACTCCTTCTCATCTCAATTGTTCTGTCTCTTCACTGAGAGGAGTTACATGTGTTAGAAGTGACTCTTGAATTTTGCTTTGGCTTATTTTCATCAGCTGTCTCTGAGCAACTGTGGGATCACTGTGCCTGAAATTTCACACGGAATCAATGATAAATTGCAGAATAATGTTTATTAAGACAATGCTGTTCTCTTTAGGTGCCTAGGAAGGAGAAGCTGACAAACTGTAAATGGTCCTACCTTTCTTTGTACTTTTTTACTTTCTAAACAATTTATAAAGTAAAAGATCAACTGAAGTGGGAATGCGTTTTGATTCACCAGCTGAAAGTTTTCTCTCGCTCGTGCCTTAAACTGACGTGGTGGATCTTCTATAATTACTGGAAACCTATGCCCTACAGACTTTATTTTTAGCAAGGAAAAGGCTGAAGCTTGGAATCAGTTTGAATTTTTCTTCTTTTATTTGACCTGAGGCAAAAGTATCCTAGAACTTGCTATTGGCAGCACGGTTCCATTAAAATGATTCTTTGTGCCTTTCTAAACAAAGGCTATAAATAATATACTTTTTCATGTATGATATTTGTGGTTGCTAATGGTTTATTCTTGGAAGAGTCTTTGCATACGTTGAGTACTTTGAGATAGTGATAGAATGGTTTGCAAGGGCATGCATGCCTTTCTGTAATCTAATCTCAAAAGACGTTAGTTTCACATGATGTGGTTTTGAAGGCTGCATCTGTATGTATAAAGTTGGCATCTCATTAAAAGAGAAGGATAAATATTAATATCACAGTATGAGAATCAACAAGTACAGTTTGAAAATATTGCTAGAAAATAAGTCTTTTCTCACATGTGAATTTTCCACAGTGTGTGTAGTTTTCTTTCAGTATGCACTGGTCTGTGTAATGAGGCAGGGAAGAGTCTTGTCTCCCTGTGTTGTTAGAAAACTGCTTGACAAGCTTCTGAGTATCCTAAAAGAGAAACTGAGGAGGAAAAAAAAAAAGGTTACGTATATGATGTTTTAGTGGGCTCTGTGGCTGCAAGCATCTCAAATTTTAACAGTCTTAAGTATTACAGATCACCTAAATTATCTTTATTTCCATCTCTAGCTTCCGAGTTTTCTGGTAATGTGCTGGCTTTGCTAGTATATCAGATTCAATGAAGTGATGTGTACTACAGACCTACAATTTTCTGTTTTGTGTTACTAAGATAAACTGGAAAGTGGTTACGCTTAATGCTTCCTGTGTAGTGTTATGAACGTACCAGTGCAGTTAGATGTTTTTCTATATTTATTTGGTGCCCCAACAGATTGTTAACTTAAACATTGGAATGTTGCTGCTTGCTTCTAGAGCTCTTTTTGTTACTGGCTTTTTGTATGTTAATTTTTTCCCCGAGAGTTGTACTGGAAAACACATCTTCAATAAAATCAAGAGCTAAGACCTTCTACTGGAACTGTTTCTCCCCTACCTCCAGAACTGTTACCAAAGAGATGGCAGAGGTTGATTGCATTATGGAGGCATCTCCTGGAGGGCTCTTTAATCCTGTTTTGATGTGTAGGAGGCAGGAATGCCTCTCACCCGTGTGATCTTAATACTGTGACACTTTCTAAACTTCTACCACTTCTTTATTAATAATTAAAATTAACTGTTCCTGACCTTGTAATAGTTACACAGGTTTGCGCACCAGACAAAACTTTGTTTTACTCACCTGAAATTTACTGTCTGTAGTGGTCCAGACTGTGAAGGAGTTTGATTTTTCTGACATATTTGCATCTCTCTGCCTTTGCAATACAGCTGAAGTGACAAAAAGAAATTACTGTTTAACACCCCTTCTTGACATCCTCAATCTTAGGGGGACAGAATCCTCCTTTATTTAGCTTTCATGAGATTGTTCTGTCTTATGCTACTCCTTATTCTACGTCTTGCTTATTTACATGGTGCCATCTGCTTTCCTTTTTCGTGTGGCCTAACTGCTTTTGTTATAGCCTTCCCAGAAATGGAAGGACACTTGTTATGGGGTCCATTAGAAATCTCATCTGAAAATTATTTTGTCCTTTGTGTGCTGGGCCATTGGTTGTCTTTATATTCTTTATTCATTCTATTTCTCAATGATTTGGATTTGTTTTTGTGTGGGTGACGTGCTGTAATAGTACCTGCTCTAGAAGGACTGAGGAGTTGTGTGTTTGGTTGTTTCTGGGGTTGGTGAGTGGGGTGCTACAGCTTGTTTTGGCTTACAGCTGCTATACAGTGTGGTGATGTTCATTCTCAGCTCTTCCCTGTGAGAAAACAGACCTGTTCTACACCTACAGCACTGTGCTGTTGAGTAATTCAAAAGTCAAAATTTAGGTGAATATCAACACTGTTTGGGTTCCCAGTCCCTGTAAGACTCATGATTTAGCTTGCATTTTTACAGTGTGAAACCAGAATCACAGATCTCATGTTGAGCTGTGTAAATGTGCCACTGCGTCCTGGGATGAGGAGCAGCCCGATGCCTTGTGGTGGATCAAGCTGTCTCATGTCCCCAATAGAAGTCAGTTTAGCGAGCTGGAAAACAGAATCAGTTATTTAAAATAAATAAATGAGTAAATGGTTCAACTCTTTATATTCAGTTTCATGACCGATAAATCTGACTCTGGAGGAGGAAAGAAGTGTTTGCCCGGGGGAGTGGTAAGAGCAAGGGACAGCATTCTCCATTAGGTAGCCTTGTATTGCAGGTAGTGAGGTGCATGGCCAAACCCTGCCCTTAGGGCAGGCAGCAGGGCTGCAGGCAGCTGGTTCTGCCAGCAGGCAGCGTATGGTAAGCTAGTATGAGTGAGCTGCTTCTTGCAAAATACAAACTGCTGGGAAAAAGGTGAATTTCAAGTTGTTTAGATGTCAGTTCTGAGATGAGGTTGAGATACCTATTGCTTTAACAGTTATGTTAAGGTTTCTTTGTCAAATTGAGCGAAAAGCGGTGTGCAAAGGGCTGCATTGGGCATGTTCTCTCCAGTGCTGCGTGGGATTAGAGGAAGTATTCAGTGATGTATAACTTATTCTAGAGCCTGTATCTATTTTAAATATCACACTTTTGTGCTATGGGTGGTAACATCTCAGTAGTAAAGGAACCTGAACAGAGGACACAACTGCTGTTGTCTAACTTTGTACATAAGCAGCATGAATTGAGTAGAGTTGTTGCACGCAAACCACCTGCTGAGAGCTGGGCAAAGGGTTCATTATTTGGGTCTTTGGTCTAGAGGAGATGCTTGAGTTGTTTACCCCCTCATATTACCTTTAGTTCATAAAAGCTCCTTATCTATGCCAGAAAATCTCACGTGGGATTAGTTCCCTAAACAAATGGGTTCAAGATCTCTGAATGTGAACTTCTGTAACTTTTTAAAATTTGCCAGCTGTTTTGGTGAAGGAGATTTGCTGCTGTCGAACGTAAAACTAAAAAAATCTTCCACTCCTGGAATGTGTGTCCTGATCCTTGATAAGAGGAAATCAACAGCCTTGCAAAGGGAAATGCCATGGTGTTTAGTGTATCTGTGGATTTACTCTCCTGTTTTCCAGCTTTGAATTCTGTTCACTGGCATTAATTGAAATGGTTTTATGTTTCTGCAGACAGCGTTTGCTCTGAGGGTTCCTTTCTTTTTCCTTTTTTTCTTGAGGCTGTTCAGCTGTTGTGTTGTGTCCCTCACCTCTTCTTTATCTTTATTGTGATACTGGCTGGAATTTGATGTAAATTTTGTCCCATCTTTTTGCCTTTTGCCAAGGCAGTTGATTCTCTTTTTAAACTTGGAAGAACATCTCTTAAAGTACAGTAGCAATTATTTTTGTAAAAGTAAATAATAGTCAAGAGGTTTTGAACTGTCCTACCTTTTGTCTTTACACGAATAATTAGTGTATTTTACTTCATTATTTTATATCACATAGTTTTGTAGCTTTAATCGTACTGTTATTTTGATATTTTCTACCAACACTAAAACATTTTCCTTCAATACAAAATAATATTTTCTTGAGCAATTGTATGAGTAGTTTTTCAGTTTCATTTCCTTTCTCAGTTTCTTAGGGGTGAACTTTTATTATTTTAGATGACTTTGGCCAACAGCTTCAGAATTGAAGCGTATATTTAGGAATTTAGAAGAAGTTAGTATTATTTGTGTATTCTTAACTTAAACTCATGTTTTCTTTCTTCTTCAGGGCCATGATGAAGAAGCTGTTGTGGATATGGGCAAAATCAGCTCTACTATCAATACAAACTTTGAGAAAGAAGAACTAGAGAGTAAGTTTGTGGGAGTTTTCTGCTTAATGTATATTTTTTTTTGCCTCAAGATAAAATACTTATTTTCCTTCAAGTGCAACCAGTATTGCTAAAAGGAACCTGAATCTTATGGCTGGCATGCAGTTCTAGGAGTAAAACCTGGAAACTGCAGATGACCTTTGCTGTTTCTGTTCTCTGCACATACTAATAAATCCTCTGTGTTCTTTGAATCGGTCACAGATAAAATATTTTAAAAACATTCATGAAGTTTTCCAAGGGAAAGGTTTGCTTATGAGACTATCAATCAGAATGTTGTTTTGGATAAATGATTATTCTTGGCAGATTGTTTCCCAGCATGAATGATGTCAAAACTTAGAGGAGACTTGAAGATGATATTTTGTTTTCTTATCTGGAAGTTTACTGTCTTTGTGACTGTGGTCATACACTTTTAAGCATTGTATCTGTTTAGGTGGTCAGTTTTTTGGTTCTATGCTAAACTGTGCATTTGCCAGTCTGCGATCAGTTAAAATATTATGGAATCCTATTTAATTTCCTTTTTTTAATGCCAAATCTTGCATTTAGGGCAAAAAGGAAGAAAATACATCAAGTCCATTTTATACTGGAAAGCGCAAAATTAAATACTTTTTCTAAGAATTAATTTATTGCTGGCTTGAAAAGGAAGTAGATTGGCATGGAAATTCATGCATGTCAGTTTGTGACGCAAGCAGAAAAAGCTAGAGGACATACAGTGTTTTAAATCTTATTTAGTTACCTGTGCTCTGAAGCTTAATTAACATTTGTGAAATGCCAGAATGCTGTCAGTAGTTACATTAAGTAGTATTTTCTGAGAGTAGTGACTTGCTGCTTCAGAGCACCGGACAGATGCTACAGCAGCAGTTTCTAGTGGATAAAAGTTGATTTTTGCTTGCTGTCACATTTTCTTTTATTATGATCAAATGAGACAGTTTATAGTGATTGTGTGTTGCTACAGCCATATTCTTGCTGTGTTTCCTTCTCTCTTTCGGCTTTCTATCTTGAACTGACACTTTCTGTCCATCTGTATAGTAAGTCTGGTTAAATACGTTAAGCCAGCAGAAAAAGAAACACCCCTTACAAAGGAAAATGATGAGAAAGATCTCATCAGTTGAGCACCCTGAACCAATTTGTCCAGTTTGCAGATGGATGCCTGCCAATACCGAGAGGAGGAAGGAAGTGTGGTGTGAGTATAAGGTTAAGAGGTACAGAGGTGGAGGTGGCAACAATGCCACTTTGCATAGAGTTAAGCTCCTCCTAAACCACTGCCATGTCTGTTTTTGCAGTTAAATCTTCAGTGCAGATTTAAGCTGTCTCTTCCTTCATCTCCTTCTCTCTCTTTTTTTTTTATTTTTAATCTGAGACAAGACCCAAAAAAAGTATGTGTGTGTTTTGCAGAGAGGCAGGGGTTAAGAGGAGGCAGACATTCAGCTGGAGCAGTTTGGCAGTGCACCCAGCAGCTGGAATGCCTCAGCAGAGAAATGGCATGGGAACAAACGAGCAGCCAGATCACTTCCCCAGTCTCCTTGATAGCACAGGCACAAGAATGTTGCAGCCAGCACAGCACTTCAAGGGGTACAGGGCAGCGGTGGAGAGACGGGTTAAGGCTGCTCAAGGCAGTTTCAGCAGTTGCATTGCTGACTGTGAGAATATCCTGTGTTTCCTGTGGCCAAAGAATAAATTAAGGTGAAACCAAGGCTTGTGTTTCGTGAGCACTTAAGTCAGTAGCAATTGGAAGGAGAGATGAGGGGTTATCTCTATCCTCACCTTGCTCTTAGCCATGCAGCCTTGCCCTCTTTTTTTGGCTATCTCACCCTCTCTTTGGAATAGCCCAGTATAATTTTCCGCACTGGCAGTGCAGAGATTAAACAAGTAACTAATAAGGAGTGTCTGACAAGAAAAATGTGTTCCAACACAATTATCACAAATCTGAAGCTTCAGGTAGGTGCAGTATTCCCACTTCTGTGTTAAAATATTTTTGGCAACTACATATGTTTTGTGAGAAAATCAGACCTTTTTTTTAATGGTAAAATGGGGAAAGGCAGAGGCTATGTACTTTTTGACTTCTGTCAGTGGTAACAGTTCCAAAATAAGAGCAGTAAGTTTTTCTTTTCATGTAAATACAGTCATTTGACTAGTGTACTTATCTTGAGATTTACTAAAAGAAGTTGTTTAGATTTAGGATGTTTTAGATGATAAATGTATGTGAACTTAGAGCTGTTTATTATGGGATCGCTAATTGTAAGCTACAATTATGAGACTAGACATGAGGGTTTGGGGCTGCTTTGTTTTTAATTCTAAAATTAAAATCTGACAAGGAGAGAAATAGAATTAATTGTCTGCAAGCAGTGGAAAACTCCAGATAGAATTATTTTTCATTACAAACTTGTGAAAATTTTCTTGTAGTCTTGGAAAGATCTATGGTAACATTAAGTAATGTGTTTCAAGGCCTTTCAATCCAGTTCTCCCAGTGACTTGAAAAGGAGTCTAGGAATTTGGAACCTCTCCAGAAAGGTGCGTTGATTCATTTTAAAGGAGGGACAGCAAACAGTTAATTGAGTTCAGTTATGTTGTGAAGCACCAAACCTTGAGAGTCAGCAATGACAGGGGATATTTAACGGCCTTAAAGCCACTACAAAATGATGCTGATTGGTTTGATGCCACAGAAGGTATAACTTAGTACTAAAGCAATATTTTTTGGTCCTGTCAGTATGGGATAATTATTTTCAGGTAATTTTGACATGAAATTTTAATGGGAAGAAGTCTAGTTGCTGAAAACAAAAATAAATCTTGGAGACTGGGCTGGGTACTCTATTTATGGTTGCTGGGAAAGTGTGGTACATATCCAGAGTGAAAGTATTTAGGTTAGAAAGGTTAAACATGGCTACTTGTTTCATAACTCTTCCTGTAAAAGAGAAATGGGTCAAAATGGTAAACTGTAGTTACGGTTGGATTAAATCAATACTAAACTAAGGTAACACTTCCTACTGAAGCTGTATTTGTTACTTTAGAAAAACTAGAAAGGACAATAGCATTTTAATACAGCATCTTTAAGGACCCTTAAAGTTCTTAGCTTGATGTTAAACTCTTTGAGCTGCAAAGAATGGGTTTAATGAGAATAACAACAAAGTAAGGGCAGAAGGAAGTAAGGCAAGAATAGTAGTGGCAGAGGTACTTCATCCTGCCTTTAAACAAAAAAATTACAAAAAAAGCCACAACCAAATGTACTCTATTAAGAACCATATGTAAGGAAAGCTCTCTTAAACCTGAGCTGCTATGTTTGGCTTGATATTATTAGGTCTCATCTTTTCAAATGCGTAATGGTTTTTCAAGTAGATTTTTGGATACGTGGATCTAGCTTAATGGAAAAGAGGTGTCTGCTAAGAATAACAGAAGACAAGTTACAGGCATAGCGAAGATAAGGAGTTTACACATAACAGAGGTTTTGTTCCAGTAGAAAATCTGAGGTCGAGTGTCCGTCTCAGCAGAATAGTATTCTGTGGCATAAATCCAAGAAGCGGCTTTCAAGAGTTAAGATGATTTACTAGCTACTCTAACACTATCCCGTGGCAGGTGTAAGTAGTGTTTACATTTCAAGTGACCCTATTAGCTCTGATACCTTGATGGCTTAAAGCCGTATTTTTGCTTTAAGAAAACAGCTGTGCATTTCTGTTAATCTTAGTTGATAAGTAGATAAATAATCCTGCAGTTTTTCCTTCTTTCGAAGTGAACATTGTATATCTAAGTGGAAAACTTTCTCTGCAAATGTTTTGCAGTTTAATGTGTTGGGAACAGATGGAAATTGTTTCAGTACTATAAAAAGGCTTACTGGAACTAAGAGAACTTATTCTGTAACTTGTAGTGGAAAGTACTGCTATGTTGGTGTAGTTTTTTAGTTTTTAATTTATGTGGTAGGTTTAATATTCTACCTTTTAGATGCATCTAAATTGCAAGTATTCAGAAAACCATGAATATTTCCTGTAAAATGTTTCAGGAGAGCAGGTGCAGGAGCAGGTGAATATAAGATGTAACAGGAACATCGTTGTGTTCTGTAATAGCAGGGTGCACTAATTTAGACAGGCAGAGCAGAACGCATTTCTGCATGGTCCTCAAACTATGGAGTAAATGTTTCAGCCTTTGAAAGACTTAATAATGATCTTGAAAAGAGCCCTATTTGATGAGGGGGAGAGAGGCAAGGAGTTTTGAAATGCTATTTTTTGTGAAGTTGTACTTCTTCATGTGATCAAAAGTACAGTTTGGTGGTGTGAAACTACTTCTGAAAGCAAAAATTTAGGATGTTCATTAATGGTTCTTGCAGACCACCTTTCATCCATCTTCTCCTGTGATATCCTTGAATTTTAATGTTTACGTTTAACTGAAAGCAAGCAAAAAAAAAATCTATTCAAGTACAGTACTAGTCAGGAATGTTAGCCATGCTATGATTCACGTGCAACATTAACCAAAAATTGACTCGCACAGTGACATTTTGTTCAGAAATAAATGCTACCTGTCTTTAGCTCTGCTCTGTAAGTCACAAAAGTTGATATTTTCCTATTCTGACTTTTAATGCAGTCTTGATTAAGTAAATGTTGGAGTTAGGTTGCATCACTACACCTTTGTCACACGTGTCTTGAAATTTACACTTATATTTTTTTCTGTGGGAGTTCTGCATTTTACAGTCTACAGTCGAGTTTCACATGACTTTTTTTACTGTTCATTTCTGCAGTATTCAGACTTCTATGTGGAGAGAATAATTTTCCTTAACTTTCTTAAAGCGTATTGTTCTTTACAGTACTAATTAGAAAGGTAAGTCCTTAACAAATGCTCTCAAAACTATTTTCAGAGTGCCTTTTAAGAAGGAAATGTGACAACCTTATTGTATAAACATAAAACTCAATAGAGCACCCAAATAGACTAGACACAATTTTCAGTGTTCATGTTGTTGTTTCTGAAGGCAGAGAATTATTTCTAACTTCTAGAACAGTCTTTTAGGGAATCTGCTTCTGATTCTGTGAAACTGAAAATTTTGGAATTTATTTGTGTGTTACTGGAGCTCTTGAAGTTGCCTGAGGCAAGAGGGTTTGTTTGTTTATTTATTTATTTATAAAAAAAAACAGAAAAAAATTATAAGAACTACTGATAGTAGCTTAACAGGAAGTGAATGGAACAAGCATGAACTGTCTCACCCCGAAATTCATATTCCTAGCTGAATAACTACTGCATAATCTCAAAACTCCCATGCAAATTTTAGTGTTTCTTCTTGAAACAAACTTATTTTTAAGAAAGATGCCATTAAAAACATGCCAATGCCTTTTACATAACATAAAGATCTAAAATAAATATATAATGTAAAATGCACCAAGATGAAAGCAATGCTATTTAAAAGTTTATGGCATAAGGTGTGTATGTTTTTATTTGCAAACTTGCTTTATCTGAGGGAGCATTTTGGTACATCCCAGTCAGAAAACATGCATCACATATTTTGTGAAAAGGTGGGCAGCTTTGTAATCTGAAACGTTTAAAAATGTTACTCAAGCATTAGAGCCACGAAAGGGAAGTTCTATCTAACGGTACAATTGAAACTTAAAACTTTAAAGTGAACTTGATGGGTCAAAATTGCTCAAAGATTTTTGAAATGAGGCAGAAGATATGGGAAACTGTGCTATTCTGCAGCCTATTGTTTCTTATGGCTTTTCATAATGTTTACTACTTTTAGTTCTTTTAAAATCAGTTCTTCTAAAAATTGGCTGAACTTGTAGCTTGATGGATCTAAGAATTCCTGCTCAATGGATGACTCCATTTGAAATTTATTTAAAGTCAATGTTTCAAACCAGTGTTAAAAGCATCACACTTGACCAAGTTTGATTTCTGAATACCTATTTTGTAAAGCAAGTGTGAAAGCTTTTCCTAAGAATGTGTAACCCTTATATGGGACAGGATTCCCTCTGTAATGTTTTTCTTACTTTATAAAGATTAGGAAATAGATGCACCTGGGGGGCAAGTTAATTCATTTAAAGACGTTCTGTAGCACTTGTACAAGAGAGAGGGGTGTGCTCAGATCTGTAACAAGAATGTATTTGTGACCATTAATGACATACAGAAACCTTTTTTGGCAAATGTTTCTTTTGAAACCCTTTACCAGAACAGTGTGATGACTGCATAAGCCAGCATCCTTATAGAGCTTGACATTCTTGGGAATGCCAGCCATTGTTCTTAAAGAAACTTTTGCCTGAATTGTGTAGTTTCCGAGTTTTTTTTTATCCTGTATCCTTTTTTGAGTGTTGCTGCAGAGGCAGCCTGGAGGCCTGGAGCTCAGAGCGTCACACTCAGCTATGGCCTGGTTTGGATGTGTAGTGCGAGGGCAGGCAGTTCCCTCAGATACCCAGTGCTGGCTCCTTCCCCAGGCTACAGAGATGGCTGCTGGCTGTGGGCCACAAAGCCTTGGGACAGACCTGCGGACATACAGTGCCAGAATCCCTGTGCAGCTCTGTCAGCTGGCACTAGGCTTTTCCCATTACTGCTACTACCTGCACGTCTGATGTAATTACTGACAGTGCCTTCTTGAGTACTGTTGACTGAGTCAAACAGAACTAAACATTCAGAGCATTTTTCTCTTCTGACTGCTGCTACCAACTCATATTTGATTTAAAATCTACAGAAGAAGCCCACTTCTGTGCGTAATGAGAGTTGTGGTATTTATTGCTTCTGCCGGTCAGCATAATGTGATGCAGGCTTTCATTGTGTAGTGAGAAAACACTCTTTCTTACTGAGCTGCTTTACCATACGCTGTGCATACAAAAATTTTCAGTTATGCTTTTCAGTCTTATCTGCCCAGATATTTCAGTACAAAGAGCATATTCTTAGATATACTTAATTACTAAGAGCAACAGGAGATTACAGAATAGGGCCCAGAAGGCTTAACAGGTTCTAAAATATATTGCACCGTGGCCTCTAGCTAAGGCATATTACCCTTTGTGGAATAATTTATTTTATTCCTTTATATAAATCTTTTGAGGAAAAAAAAAATTGATTTCAGGTACTTTATTCTCAAGGGAAGTGATAATCTCTGTCAAGTTTTTCTTTCAACAAAACACCGAAAAAGACCCGTTGGTTATAATAAGACTCTTTTTGTAGAAAATTGATGCTTGGAAAACTGAGGTGATCACATACAAACAGGCTTCTGTGTAAAATAAATGACCTTTCCAGTTTCTTATCTGAAGATTTTGAAAAATAAGAATTTCTGTTATAAAGTCTCTGTCATCCCCTGACTGTAGGGAGCTTATGGAGAAAGTGGAGTCAGTCTCTTGCTAGAGGTGCACAGTGAAAGGACGGGGGGGAATAGATGCAAAGATGCAGGATAGGAAGTGCAGCTTATGCATCATAAGATTGTTTTCATAGCGTGTTTGGTTGTATGTTGGAATGGGTGGCCCAGAGAGACTGTAGAGTATCATTTCAAATACTCAAAACTTGACTGGTTGTCATCCTGAGCAACTTGATCATGAAGATGGCTTCAGCTTTGAAGTTGGTCCTGCTTTGAGAGTTGATAACAGCTACGAATGTTCACGTGACCCATACAATATTAATTAACAGCTCTGCAGTTCAAATTTCAAAGGATCAAGATTTGAGAATGTGTAGCATTCCTTTTTGCATAGGTATAAACTTGGTTTTCCTTGGTAACATGGGGAAGAATGTTCTCCTTTGTATGGAGCTTGAAAGGGATCTAGTTATCAGTGATGGTTAGAAAAAAGGAATTCCTGTGTGGAATTGAGTGTATACAGTTGCCACATCAAAGCACTCTGGACGTATGTTTTTGACTTTAGAAGTCTTCTATCACCATTCACTTAGGGCTCTGTGAAAAAATCAGAAAATTAAAAGTGTTTTTCGTTCTGTCAGTTTTATGGGACTTTATATAAACTGACTTGCACAGTAAGACCATCTAATTGAGATGCAGCAAACTCCTAATATTTAAATTTGTTTCGCAGGGTTAAGGGCCTTAATAGTAAATACCCTTGGTGGATTTGAACAGCTAAGCTTGGATAAAGTCATGTTAGATTAAAATGAACAATTATTTCTTGAGTTCTGTATCACTAAATTTAGTATCAGGCAGTGTACTAATTCTGTTGATGATAGGTTTAATGTAATTCTTTAACAAGATTTGCTTGGGAATGGTACTGTGGTACAGATGTGTTTGTGTGAATTAAGCTTTGAAGGTCAAGCAGTTGTACCTTTTAAGCTTTTAAAAATAATATTCAGATAAAAGATTGTGTTCCTTTTAAAGTAACGTGGATGACAGTAATATGGATTCTGGCCTTTTAGACTTCACTTTTTTTTATCTGATATTTTTTTTAGGCCTGGGTGAAGGGAACTGTAAGCCATGTTGCCCAGTTCATTGGGAATGAAGGAAGAAAGTCCTATTAATTTCTTTGTTTTAATTTATTGGAAATTGTGCTAGTGACTATATACTTTCATTTTTCAGCATTAATTACTGCTATCTAAATAATGAAAGCAAGGGAACACAGGCCTACTCAATACAACTGTCTTTATTTTCAGGGACTTCTTAGTGCTTTTCTTTGTGAAGTTAGAATTAAGGTTGAACTTGCCTAATTCTTGGGCACCTTTGCCCTGCCTTTTGGTGTTAATATACTTGGCAGCATCCAATAGCAGCAGTTTCTGATTTCTTAGATAGTAGTAGAGAATTCTTTGTTTATGCATGTCCATGATTTAAAAAAAAAAAAGAACACGCAAAAAAAACCACTTGGCTTCAATGGCCAAACTTGATTAGTGTATTGGACTTCCCATCCTCTTATAAATAAATAAGTTGGGAGGCTTTTTTCACTGTTTCTTCTCTTTAAGTAACTCTGATAGCATCACATTGGATTGTGATGTGTTTTACTTAATTGCTGAAAGTCATCTGGCTTGTCTGTGTTTCGCGTTAGTCCTGAAATCCAGCTGCAGATGTAGCTGTTAGATCCCTATGCAAGTATAAAGCAGGCACAAAGGTAATTGGAGAAAGTATTCTTGTTTCACACTTGCCTGCCAAACAGTGTCTACATGAGCAAATAGCCATTCACACAACTTGCTTGTGGGCAGTGAGGGCTGAAGGGTAGTATAAACCATTGGAAGGTTCATTCAGTGTCGCTGTGATACCCTGAAAGTAGAGTAGTGAACATTGATGAACTGTTGACTGTTTAACTGTATATTTAATTAGAGCTTAATATGTGCTACTTGACTAAGTAAAATGTGACATGCCCTGATGGTGTTTGGTGGGGATGATTGCAGCAGTTGCTGCTAGTGGTGGTTGCAGTGGGAAGATCTGAGTGAGACCTGCAGTGCTGTTAAATACTGTTAGTCTCCAGCCTTGTTGGGTGTCCGTATACTTAGTTATTGCATCACTGTGGTATTAGTAACCTGACTGTCAGTGATGCCATCTAGCCATATTACATGCCAGGTGGATTGATTAACATTCAGGAGTCACGTTGGTGATAATTGCTCTGGAATTACCTCTCACACAGTAGTAATGGAGGGTGAGGTTCAGCTTCTTTTTGTAAGAAACTCATGGAAGATTCTCTGTCTATAAATAGGAGTAATAAATGCATCAACAATTTAATCAATTTTCCACTCTTAATGGAAACAAATTATTTTTAATATGCTCCATTTCACGTTTGGTCACAGTCCCAGTCAGTCAGCTCTAATTAAAGCTTAGTGTTCAAATTGCATCAAGAATCAAGTCTCATAATTTGGAAAGCAATCTTCACCAGATGAAACAAACATTGAGTTTGTTCATGGTTTTTTTTTTTTTGTTAGTCTTCTCTCTTGTGCAGTACCATGAAAGTACTGTTTTAAAATGTATTATGAAAAAAGATTTATATTTTGGGGAGGGCTTAGAGATGCTATTCTTGGAAGGCAAATTTGGCATATTAGCGCATTATTTTTATTTTTCAAAGCTCTGTAATGGCCGGATTCTTCAATGTCCTCGTAATCTCTCTCTCTCTCACTGCATATATGTGTATAGTCACAAGTCCTGGGGACTTGCTTGACTACTGTAAATTTGCTGAATTTACATTTCTCTTAAGAGGTGGAAAACCAAATCCTTTTCCTTTTGCTTATATCAGCCTTCTGTAATGACTCTTCTACAATATGAAATGAAATATTCAGTGTTAACCTCCAGGCTTATTGTTAATGTGATTCTTCCTGAGATTGTTCAAGAAGAAATTGAAAAGATTACTGTATATGCCAACTGTATTAGAATAAACATGGCAGTAGCTTGCTCAAAACAATCAGATTGATTTCTTCTGCCAGGCTGTTGATGCTAGTATTGCCTTAATGTGAAAGGCCAAAGAGAAATAAGACGTTGAAAGTAAGTGTTGTAGAGAGCTGTTTACACTAATTTGAGGATGTGCTACTGAAATTTGTTGAAAGATTCTAGAATCAAAAAAGGAGAGGAGAAAAAAATACACAAACAACTTTGTGTCAGTTGTGTGATATTTTAGGCATAAATTTGCATATGTAAGTTTCTGTTACCTTCCTTATACTAAATTAATGGTATATTTGAACATCAGGTTTACCTAGGTGTGTCACATGATATTTAGAAATATTGACAGTTTGTTCAACTATAGAAAACTCCTTCTGACTTACAAGCTATGGGTAATTTCTTAACAAAGTTTGTATGATGATTTTCAGTAAACAAAAGGTGTATCTTGTAATTTTTTCTACTGTGCTTATAGTTCCCTGGTGTTTATCAGACAGCTACTTTCATTATTGTAGGTAAAGACCATGTTTCTATACTACATGTTTTGCAGCAGAGTTCTTGAATTGGGCCACAGTTTATTCTTACCCAGTTTACTTGGGAAATGAGTATAACACTAGTTCCTTGACACCGGAGAAGGATAGATGGCAAATGGCAACAGTAATTCAATAAACATTGTTTTGCCAAGTACTTTTGGATTTCTTTTTGACTTTGTCTAATTCCATGTCTTATAGAATCATAGAATCACTCAGGTTGGAAATGACCTTAAATATCATCAAGTTCAACTGCAACCTATCCATACTGTCTTTTTGATAGCGATGCTAAATTTTGGGCAGGAGGTCATTTTTTTGTGTGTGTGTAATTGTTTTTTCTTGAACTTTCTTGACAGGCCACAGAGCTGTGTATATTGGCGTTCATGTCCCATTTGGAAAGCAAGGTCGTCGACGGCATAGACATCGTGGGCACAGACATCACAGAAGAAAAAAAGAAAAAGAAACTGATAGAGAGGATGGCAGAGAATCTCCATCGTACGGTAAGAAATTTGTCTGGAGTTCTTTGTGTCTCTTGAAAATAATCTTATAATAGTTACTTTCTGCTCAAGCATTGTTTATGCTGTTTCTTTTATTCTTACCGTAATTATGTGTTTCTATCTTCAATCAGGCAAACATTTTGTGATTGTGCTTTATATAGTCACGAAGTGTTGGGCTTCAGGTGTGTAAATAAATGTTCAGCAGCCTGCACTGAATAGGTTAGACTGGGTTTATAATACTCTTTTAGCATAAAAATATTGGTTATTTGCATTAAACTCCATTTCTCAGATTTTGTGATCTTGTATTTTCTCTGTCACTCAATACTTTCAAAAGTATGGATAGAGCTATGAAGCAGCATTTTCCATGGTAACTTGTTCCATGATCTTAAAATATTTACTTGAGCCTTCCAGTTGTCTGATAGTAAGGAATTGTACTGCCTCCTGAGATTTAGTTTTGATTGATTTCTTTGAGTATATTGGATTTGGGACAGAAACGATATAACGTAAATCTTCATAAATAATAAATATTGTTTTCAAGAGCTTTTTTCAGAAATGGGTTATTGGATGATGACAACATTGCAAAAGCAAAATTTAGTTCTGAGTTTATTAGTAATTCAGGTCTTTCATCTGAATCTAAAAAATTCTCTTGAAGAGAATTTTGTGCTGCGTGCTTTTTGCTGGGACCAGGAAATGTAACTGTTACATTTTATTTCTTCTATAATAGAAGTGTGAGTTATTGTAGTTGTTGAGTTTTTCCTTTTCTTCAAGACACGCCATCCCAACGAGTGCAGTTTATCCTGGGTACTGAAGATGATGATGAGCACATTCCTCATGATCTCTTCACTGAAATGGATGAACTTTGCTTCAGGGATGGAGAAGAGTATGAGTGGAAAGAAACTGCTAGGTAAGCTAAAGGTAGATGGTTTAAAGGTGTATCTTCTAGTTATTTTATTTGAAAGAACTGCAAACTGGATCTGAGTTGGAATTTTCTTGAATCGTGGGAGTTTTTCAATTTAGGCTCAGAAGACTGAAGCTTTTACTATGGTTGCCAAATTCTGGAAAAATTAATATGGCTTCTCAAAAGACCCTGAATTTCACTGCTGCAAGTTGTAGCTTTGTGAAGGCTACGTTTGTTTATTAATAGAGGTGCTTAGCCATGTAGCGCAGAATTTACTGCCTCAGAAAACTTTGCTCTATTATTGTTGATAAATTAGTGTCTTTTTTTAATCAAACCTAAATAATATTGGGTATTTACATATGTTCTTCTTAGGAAGCTTTTTTGATTTTTTTGTTTGTTTTGAAAGGTTGTATATGTGTACTTTATAGGAGGCCACCATTAATTTTTTTCCTCCTATACATGTTGTAATATGCACTCTTCCAGATGCAGTACTTCTGATTGCCTTATTGCATTCTGACTTTTGCAGAAGTTCAGCTTCTATTATACCTGTGAATTAGAATAAAAGCTGATTAATAGTTAAACATTAATGTTACTTAACTCTTGAATGTCTGACTTGGCACTCTAGAATCAACATTATATACAGTGAATTTCAGGCAGCTTTTTAATCCTAAAATACAGACGAAACTGAGACATGCAAATCAAGTAACATAGCACGATCCTACACTGTTCTTACGAATTTATGTATAGATAGGTATCGTTTAAACCTGATGAAACAAAATGGACTAGAACTAAAACAGCTGAGTCTGGGCGAAGAGCTAGATAAGTGTTCTAACTGTTAATCTGCTCAGCTGTCTGAGAAAGGAAAGTCAGTATGTACTGATGGATCTCCCTCTTCAGTGTTGCTTAGAGCCACAGAGGGAAGGGCTTGTCAAGTTGTCTGTTTTCCGGGAGAAATATAAATATTTGTATGTGTATTCGTTTCAGGTGGCTAAAATTTGAAGAGGATGTTGAAGATGGTGGTGATCGGTGGAGCAAGCCTTATGTAGCAACTCTGTCTCTACACAGTCTCTTTGAACTGCGAAGCTGTATTCTTAATGGGACGGTCATGTTGGACATGAGAGCAAACACACTAGATGAGATAGCAGGTTGCAGCAAAACTTTTTTTGAAATACTTAATTTCTAAATTTTAATCTCTACTTGAAATGCTTTTTAAAAATATTCTTGAAAATAAAGTATTGAAGAAATAGGTACGTACATGCTTTCTGCAGTTTTCTTCATCTGGTTATAAAGAGCTGGTCCTTCACTTAAAAGGAGCTCTGCTGGTTGTGTAGCATCTCCTTTATTTACATGTTTTTAGGATGAGGTCTAGAATTTACCTTTGTTCTGATTCCTGAATGTGTTCTTTGTCTTTGTTTCTACAGATGAAGTATAAATATCTTCCAGAGCGTTTTAGGACTTATTTGTGCTCTTTAGTACTGTAATTATTAATCATAACTTGACTGATGTTAACTTGATGCCATTAGTGCAGTTGAGTGTTGCGCATCTGTTATTTTTTTCACCTTTGTAAGAGGTGAGCAGAAATAAATTAATGTTTGACCTTCTGTGTTGAATGGCCTCACTAATCACGTGGTCATTTTGAGTACTATAGAATCAGCTTGGAAAGCTTTTTTTTTTTCAGTGTTATACTTGTTTAGCCTGAATGCCTTTGAACTAGTTTTACCTAATTTTTCTGCTATCTCTTGCTGCAGGTGCCACACAGTGGAATGTCTGCTCAGGAATCATGCTAGGCTTAGGGCTGCCCTTGTCCCTGCAAGGGACAAAGTGTTTTGGCATAAAAAAGTTGACACAGCTTGAATTTTTTTTTAAGTCTTCAAATTTCTCTTAGGAAATTGGCATTCCCTTCCTATTTTCCTGACTTGCTAAGGAAAAGGGTACATGGTTTGTAAAAGCAGTGTTTCGATCATTAATTGAGTTTTATTAAATTAATTATGGAAGTAATCTTTGTTTATAAGAAAGATAGTTACTGCTTAATTCTGTGTAAACAGTGCTTTTTTTTTTTTTAGTAGCAAATATTTTAGGTGGATCTGTAACATGTGAAGAGATTGCATAAATTTGTTTTAAGTTAATGTTTGGTGCTATTATGAAAGTATACTCTGCCATGGATTATCCTACACAAAGCTATGCCTAATAGATGATCATAGTTCTCCTTCAAAGAGGCCAGGAGTTTCTTTTGAGAAGCCATAGCATAAGACTGCATGCTACCAGTGATTCCCAAAGGAGGTTGTACCGTACTGGCAAAGATTTTATGGCATATAATTTTGCTTGTAAAGCATTCTGAGCCATAACTTTTTTCATTGTGAAAAGATCTACACAGTTACAGTTCATCAATGCAGTTTTTTGATGCACGAGTTAAGAATAGAAAAATATGTTGAAAAGTTGTGTGTGACATAGGGTAATGTTGGTTTGTGCAGGTGTGTGTGTTTCTAAATAAAAATAACTACATAATCACGATGGACTTTCATCTGTGTGAGCATACTGATGAGATGCACCTTTGAAACTTGATACTGTTTGTCAGTTGATTCATCAGTTTTAGATGATAAAACTAGCTTTCATTTTACATTTCCTTTTTTAAAGTATGTGCATCACAAGCCTCAGGAGCTCGAGTCATCTGAAAGTGACAGAAGTTATGGAATTCATCCCATTATCTTACAGCTTTCCTTCTAGTGTAGTTGTATACTTTCAAAATTGGGAACACTGGGTTAAGGCTTTAAGATGTCTGTTCTGCATCTTTTCTTTCTTTGTGTATTCACTTTTAGTTGAATACTCAGGTGTTTTTTTTTTTTTTTTAAAGGAAGTTGCAATTGAAAGTAATCCGTAAAATATTAAGTAACTTATTTCTTAAAATGATACTACTAGTATTTTTGGATCTACATTCTCTGTTTTACTTATTTACTTGTTTAATGACATCTTTGAAAATTTCCTGTGGATTCTTGAAGATGGCACTGATGTTGAAAAGGCACTTCTGCTTATCGTATAGTTTCTGTTTTTTCATATGATTTGTTGCAACAGTGTTTGGGTGTGTGGAAGGATAGCTACACATAGAAAAACTTCATTTTTCTGTTCTTACTGTTCTGTAGATATGGTCTTGGACAACATGATTGCTTCTGGCCAACTGGATGAATCCATAAGGGAGAATGTGAGAGTGGCACTTCTAAAAAGGCACCATCACCAGAATGAGAAAAAATTCAGCAATCGGATTCCCTTGGTTCGGTCTTTCGCAGATATAGGCAAGAAACATTCTGACCCTCACTTGCTTGAACGAAATGGTGAGATAAGTTGTAGTGTCCAATTTGTTCTAACCTGTTACATAATGTTTTCACTGGGAGATGAAGGAAAATTCAGCTGATAATTGCAGATAAGTGTTTTCTTCCTGATAAGCAATGAACTAATAGTAACAGTGAATGCCACGCGTAGCTATGGATGATGTTTCTGTGTATTTTTGAATTCGCTCAAATGCTTCACTCCTGCCTGTATATGTAGCATGCGTTATTATTTTGAACTGTAGATGTAGATGCACATTGGCCCTAATGCTTTTTAGGGTATGCTTGAATAAAATGTATAATGTTTGAGGAATTTCATCATTGTGGCATAGTTTCATATGCTTGTCAGGTACCTACTGCTTGCTTATTTAGTTTATACAAGAGATTTTGCTTTGTGGTCATGTCTTGAGTTCAGGGATGCTGACTTTTTAATTCAGTGTTATTTTTACATGGTGATAGAGCTCACTATTCTAATGGTGAAGAAATTACTTTTGTCTAGGACACTGTTCTTGCCGTATTTTCTATAGAATGATCTATCTGGGGGAGGAAAAATAATGCCCAGGAAAGGTATACGCAATATTTTTAGAGACTTTAAACTGCAGAGCAGTTTACTTTTGTTTTTATGGCTTGTTTCCATCTGATTTTTTTGTTGTTGTTTTTATGCTTTGCATTAACTAAGCCATGTGAAATTTCAAGCTAGATTTATTAGTATAGTGAAAACTTAATACTGATTTCATGAGTCACTCCTTGTAACAAAGTTCCTTTCCAGTCTTTGGAAATGTCTCATTTCTTAGAACACACGCTCTACTTAGTTAAGTGCTTTTTGGGTTGAATCCAGGTTCTGTACGTCTGTGGAGTGCTCTCTAGCCCAAACTTTCTGATGCTTGTTCTTAGCTAGTGAGTAAATGATGCGTACTTTTCACTGATAGTTTCAGAATCAGTTTTTCCTAGAAAGGAAATGTGACTGATTAAAAGTACAATTTCTTCCATGTAACTTCCGACTCTTCCTTTTTTTGTTTAGTGAATGTGAAAGTTTCAAATATAAACTTGGTTTTACCCATCCTTTAACAGCTGTATTCCCAGCGTTGACTTTTTCATATGTTTGTTAACTTTTCCTTTATCATCATACAGTTGTCCTCTACTAAAATGGTAATACAAACACACGTATATAATAATTTTTAGGCACCTTGTACATGTGTGTGTTTAGTTGTAGGACATCCAATGTTCATGACTCAGACATCCTTACATTTCCAGTGTAGTTGTTATCCTTAGTGATTAATACAGATAAAATCAACTAATTTGTTTTGTTGGCCCTCCTGACTTCACTGTGCTGCCATTAGAATAGCTCAACTCTAAGACTTCAGTTCTTATTTTAAATCGTTTGTATCTATAGGGCTCACTTTTCCACGCTGCAGGGGAATGTGTGTGACATTTACCTAGGTATGCTTTCTGTACCTCTGTCTTGCAAGTTGTTCTGGAGTTGTCCAGTGTATTGGTCTCTGTATGGCGCCTAGTACAAATGTGAGACTAAATATGTCTAGTTTGGTATTTTGGTTTTGCTTAGTGGCATGTTATGTGAAAACAGCATGGCTTTGATTTCATGGATTGTAGGAGAAGTAAATGTTTTTCTTCTCAAGGCGACTTTCATCTCAGGAAAAGTGTTTTTCTCTTTCTTCTTTTTTTTGTTGTTGTGAATAGAACTAAACATTCTAATGGAAATATGAAGATGCGGTCTTTATTTCTGCTTTAGAAAGAACTAGAATCCATTACAAACTGAAATCTTGAAGGAGCTATGACAAGAATATTCTCTTTAACATGAAAATAGTGGGAATGAATCCAGTGGAGACTGGATAGGGGAAGAAAAGTGACAGTGAATTTTGGGGAGATGCGTTTGATTTTAGGCAAATTGGGGGTATTTGGTAAGTCACAGTTAAAAAGATGGAGAAGCAACCATGTAAATTCCTCTTTATGGCCTTTTTAAGACTACGTATTGAGACTACACCTGGCTAGAAAACTTAGAATTAAAACAAGACCTTTGTAGGAAGACAGTTGCATGTAACATGATTCGATAGTTTGATCATGTTCTTTTTAAAAATATTTTCATAAAAAATATTAATTATATATAATGAATGCAATTAATTGTGAACTCTTGTAATGTATTAACTGCTAATGGTTTTTATGGTAGTTTTTCTTGATGGCATTTGAGGTAGCTGCTGTGTGATTTGGAATAAGTTCTAGGAAACGTTAAGAGTAAGTTTCAAAAGATACCATTTTTTTTAGTTTTGTTCTTATATTAAAAAAATTCTCTCAGATTTTAAAACAATATCTTCTCCCACATATCTTTGGTGTTCTGATAGTACTTCCGAGTAATTTCTGACTTTTCTAATGTCTAAAATCAGATCTGCTCTTACCTTGTCTTACTTGCATGAGTATGACACTTTTGGCCCATAAAGCTTGCAATTTACTTTGTAAATTGTTAATCCATATTTGTTTCTCTGATTTAGTATTTCCCTGTTGTAAGCCTCATGGTGTTTCATTTGTTTTATCTCAGGGGAAGGCCTTTCAGCCTCCCGCCACTCTTTGCGAAGAGGTCTCTCTGCCTCAAATATTTCCCTGAGAGGAGAAAACCGTTTGTCAGTTCTTCTCAATTACCTTCTTCCCTCTTCAAGAGCTGGAACCCCTGCAACTTCAAGGTGTACAACCCCTGTAACTACCCCTCAAAACACACCACCCTCCAGTCCTACCTGCAGCCACCCACCAACCACAAGTGCCCAGCCAAGTCCACTTCAGGGCAAGGATATTCCTTCAGTAATTATCCACCCACCTGAGGAGGACTTAGAAGTGCAGGAAAGCCAGGAAGAGAAGACAGAGGAGAATATTGGCAAAACACCAGGCAACTATCAAAATTTAAACTATCCATGTGCGATGCTTTGTGCATCAGGATCACTGCATTGTGATGTTTTTGGCACATAACTTGGGCACAAGGGATTGTGATAACAGTTACTTCTGCCTGCATGTTTTATTTCTTCTCACTTGTGACTGTTTTCTTGTTTCAGCACTTCTTAACTTTTTAGCTTTTTAACGAAAGCTCGCAAAAAAAATTATTTAACCTTCATTGGTGTAGTTGAAAAGGAATAAGGTTTTAAAACGTAATATGTAAGCAAAATGTCAAAAATGATGGCTTTTTTCTATCACTCACTTACAGTCCATACCAGGTTTTGTTTTTGTGTTTTTGTCAGTGGTTGAAGTAATGTTTTACACAAGTGATTGATATCCAGAGCTAGCTACAGCCTAAGTCATAGTGAAGTATTAGAGGGGACTATGATTAGGAAGGATGCAGTAGTTAATCTTATCCATAGAATAGTTTTATTATGAAGTCGTTGATCAGATTTATTTTTGCTTTTGTGCTTTTAAAAAACAGGACCATTATAAAACATAGCAGTTTGATGGAACTGGCAGATTCAATGCATCTATACCTGCTTCCAGGTAGCTTTCCATTAATGAAGTGTTTCAACATCAGACATTATTTTGTTGTTTGATATGCACCAGTAAGGTAAGGTAGTTCAGAACATTCCTAGGTCAGAGCTCAGTAATTTATTAGCTTGCTTACTTAGCTTATTGTTAGCTTACTCTACTTAATGTAATACTTGCTTTACTTTTGGCAAAATCATCACCAGAAAGAGACTTCAGGATACTCCTCGATAAATCTTGTTTTTTTAAAGGGATAACCTTGCTTTTTAGCCTTCGAACTCCTGCTGCATTTTTTTTCTTTCAGAACTTCTTTCCTGCTATAATCTAGCTTTTAGGTTTTTCTGCTTTGTATCTATGTGTATTTAAAACAAACAACAACAGAAGCTGATTTCAGCCAAGTCTTTCATCAGGGAAGTTTTTCTTGCTTTCCTTCGTTTCTTATTTAGTAATTAGATTGAAAGATTATTGGAACTTGGTTCCACCTGAACTGCTGCTGTGCACAAACTGTATTTGAAAAAATACAATTTGTTTTGTTGTTTGCATGTATTTAGTGTAAGTATCCTTTATTTTTTTTACCCTTCCAACTCTATCTGTTCATCTCTTTACTAGGATTAGTTTTCAAGGTAAAACAGAGCACACTGTTACATAGAGCAGTAAAAAATAAGCTAACAGAAAAGACTGTGGTTATCTGTCTTTTCACATTTTGCAGCCAAGCTGCTTGAAAGGAAAGGGTAGGTTATTTTATAAACTATGATCTTGAGTTGAGTAGAGACCTCCAACCTTACTTCAATTCAGAAAAGTGAACAAAAACCCCTCTCTGCCTCCATGAAGGAAAATAAAGAGAATTCACGTGAAGACAATCTCTCTTATGGATGACCTTTGTAAGATAATTAAAAACCAGAAGTAAAGTAACAGCCGTAATTAGTTTTCAGTTCTCTTATTTTCTACTCATGTGACAGGACTGCCAGACCCAAGATCTCAAGAACCCAACAGAAGGCAAACAAATGAAGATTAAATACTTGATGCTATTACTACCACTATTAATGCTTTCCACCGGAATCTACAAGTCACATTCAGATTACTTTTGTCCCTCAAGGGGTTGTTTCTCATAACTGAAAGATCTGAAAGGGATGATTTCCCAGTTAGTCCATAAGTAAATGTCTTTCCAGAGAAAGATGAATACCAATAATGATGGAATTCATTTTTGTTTTCTGTTGGTTTTCTCCCCACCCCCAGTTTTTAATTTGAGACATTGTCTGACCATAGAGAGATGTTTTCCTTTCAGATGCTTTTGAAGACATTCTCAGACTATGATTTCTGGCCTATAACTGAACTAATCTCTGTCTTGTGAGACAGATTCAGAAGGGAACTCTGAAGCAAAAGTCATCTTCCTTGTCAGAAAAACCCACTTGTCTGAGTTCATTCCTTTTAGGGATCGTGGTCTCTAATTCAGAATATTGCAGCCCGCATACTTTTTCCACATCTTGATGTTTCAGTTTGCCTTCTCTCAGTAAGGCGTTTTAATTTGCTAATAGATGGCTTTCTTCTTTTCAGCATTCTTCTGTCCTTGTGCTTTTCAGTTTTTATTTTCTTATTCTTTTGTAAATAGCTGGAAGGATACTGAAATAGATGTGATTTACTGTAAAAGTCAGGAAGGTGGGCACGCTTTCAAACTGCCACTTGATTTTTATCAACCAGTCATCAATTTATATAAAGTGAAGCAGGCAAAAGGTTCCCTTTAAAATTTTTTTCTTTTGTCATCTATCAAGAACAGCTTTATTTTTTTCAAACTTTGAAATGGTTGCATTATGAATTTTGTAGGAGGAGCTAGGAGGGCAAATGTGTCAGAGCTAAAGATGAACACTCAAAAGTTTAACGATGCTTGTGAATTGTAATCCCTGTGAGTAACAACTAAGGAGCTTGTTCCATGAGATCTCTTAATTCACTGCTAATTGTGTTATAAAGCTATATAAAATAATGTTCAGAACAACTTTTGTAAAAGTCTACTAACTGAAAATAATTCAGAAGGCTTTTACATATTTGACTTCTAGCAGTAAGTCTTTTTTTCACCCACTGCATTTTAATTTAAAAAGAAAAAAACCTAAATATTTCATCAAGGAGAAATGTGATGTGACTTTGTCTTTAAAACTTTTCTATTTAATACTATTGTCGGTATAGACATAATTATGTTGGAATACTCATGCTTAGGTGTTGAACTCAGAGGAGAAGGGTAGCAAGTGATTATTATCAGTTGAACTAACTGAATACAGTATTTATAATGTTAACTCTTTACTTGTGCATGGTTAGATTTCACAAAGGAAATTACAGCTTATTAACTTCATTTGCTTTTTTGCTTCAGGAAAAGCTGACCACACCACTTAAACTTGTATAAGCTATAGAATTGAAAATTAGTGCTTAAGGCTTGGACCTGCATGTTTTTCATTGATGATGGCACTTTGAAAGAGTTTTTTGGAAGTAAATTTGGGGAACTAATAAAAATTCAGTTGTAATTTGAAATGTTAAATATCATCAAGTTGCTAAATAGTAAGCATGGAGGGAAGCAACTGTGCATTTCCAGCAGTAGTTACAGTGGAACAGTAGCCAGAAGTAGCCAGTGAGGACTTTGGTTTTATTTTGACTGGAGTGATGATTGATCTAAATACAAACTTTCTGCATAAAATACAGGCCTTAGACTTTAGACTTTGTTTAGTTGTTGTCTTGGAAGTGTGTTAAAGCAAGCTTAACACCACATCTGAAAGGTCTAGTTTAGACAGTTAATGCAAAATGCTCTTCTAATGCACATTAAACTGAACAAAGGAACACTGTAATCCAAAAAAATAGGATTTGGGTTTCGTTATGCATCCTTAGACCAGTTTAAGTGCTACTTACGTAGGGCTGACCATGGCAACATGAAAGTCAGTATATTAGAACACTTGGGTCACTTTATTTTTGCACCCTTCACTGAACATGCAATTCAGTGTTAGCTTAGCAAGCTATGCAAAATTATTGTCTTGGTGTAGATATCAGAGGGATGCTGTACATTTAACTTGAGTATCTTCACTGTACATGACTCTTCAGCTAATATGCTAAAGAGATTATTTAGTGCAGTAATCATCTGGTTGGATTAATACTAAGAGCTTTGTTGTGCTGATTGAAGTCATGGTTTGTATGTAGTATGCTATTTGCTTGCACAGGTTTAGTTTACAACCAGGGTATTGCTTCTTATAGTTGTAGCCTGAGGCTTGCCAATCTTTTTACAATTGAAATACCTGCTACACAGCATGGTTATAGGTAACAGGTGTTTGTTTGGTATGTAAGGTCTTCTAAATATAGTGAAGATGCTGTCTAACAACTACTGGGGTGGTTACAGTTAAAATGTCAACATTTGTTAGATTTTTCTACAGTCAGAATCTCTCTTACGTTCTAATGACGGCTCTACAAATGGCCATCATATTGCCTAAGGCAATATTTACTTTTTATTTATTTTAATCATATTGTTATTTTGAGAGCACAGTGAATTGTTAACATTGCATTTATGATACTAATGTAGAGCACTCAGAATAACTTGCACATTTGCTTTAAGTAGCTGCCACATTTCGTTTTAATACGTTGCATCCTTGGTTCGCTTTCAATGCCATTTTGAACTTACCTCCTTTATTTTAATTTAGGGCTGTTAGCATCTCCTCAGTCAGCACCTGGAAATTTGGACAATGGGAAGAGTGGAGATGTTAAAGGTACTGGGACAGGTGGAAGCAGAGAAAACAGCACTGTTGATTTTAGTAAGGTAAGTCATATTAAATGCCTTTGTTTTTAGCACGAGAGCTATGTAGCAAAAATTGCATTAGCTCTTACTGCAGTCTTAGTTACATACAAGTGTTGCACAGTATCAGAACGTGGCACGTCCTCTGTATGTCAAATGTTCTATAACTCTATGGGACTGAACTTTTAGTTTGGTGGTTGGTGAACTTTTTGGTATTTTGGTAACTTAAGTGTAGCCTCTGTATTTTCTCATGTAAAAGGTGACGTTTTCAGGTCTGCTATAAAGGCTTATAAAAACAATTATATAGATAATGTGCAAGTGCTTTCTCGTAGGTGCTTTTATTTGGGAGCAGGCACGTGGCTCTTAGAGGGAATTCTATTTGAGTTTGCTATGCAAAACTTACTCTTCATCTTAATCACTAGGAGTGTATAATATCACATTCTGAATCAAATATTTGTACTACTTTAAATTCATTCCATGCCTCTTTGATAATTAAAATTTGCTAGCTAAGTTGCATTATGGCCATTTCTGTAAAGGTCAGTCTGTAGTGTCATCTGTATTGTGGCAAACCAATTTTCTTAGTGTTACACGTTAGATAATTATGCTTAAGCAAAGGGAACTTATGCTGTAGTTCTCATCTGATGATAGCAGGTGCCATTTATTCTTGCTCCTCTGTCAAAGTTTTTGTGTTTTTGCTTGGCCTGTCCTTCTGTACACCTGCCTTGTCTCCTGTTGAGCAGGAGTCAGTCTCCTGGCACTGTAGTTGTGGCACACTTGGTGTGGGACTCAAGAGGCCATCTGTAAGTTCTCTAGATAGCAGTGTAATTGGTGCTTGTGCATGTATGTGTGTGGACAAAGAGTTCATGTGCTTTTCTGAAATTATATGCAGAAGTGAAAGCTTAGATCTTTCGACTGTCATTCTTCATGGATGAAATGTAAATATACAAATTCTTTTTCAAAATTACAACTTCCTAATATATTTGAGATACACAACTGTGAAGTAACTAACTGCATTCCGGAAACCATGAGTAATTACATGAACTCTCCTTAGTTAATTATGCTTAATTTAAGCATGTCCTATCACAATATGTTTGTCATGATAAGTGATCTTAGAAAGATGGTTATGCAGTCTGGAGTCTTTTAGAATATAATAGGAAGTAGTAATTGTGCCTTATACAAAATAATTTATTATTAATAACTGGCAGTCTGATATTTTATGCATATGTCTGTCTTTTCCATATTTTGGGGTATTTATTTTGCTTTTGTATTTTTCTTTGTAGCTTTTATGTCTAGTAAATACTGATAAGCAAAAATTTTGTTATAGAGTTTATGTTAACAAATGCACTTGTTTCATTTTCACATGACTAGGTTGATATGAACTTCATGAGGAAAATTCCTTCAGGAGCAGAAGCATCAAATGTGTTAGTGGGAGAAGTAGATTTTTTAGAAAGACCTATTATTGCCTTTGTGAGGCTCTCTCCTGCTGTGCTTCTCTCAGGCCTCACAGAGGTTCCGGTACCTACACGGTAAATAAATGCCTGGAAAGTCTGGCTTTACTTTTTATATAAGTAAACTTGTAGTATGAGTTAGTAATATTTCAGATCTCAAGTAGAATACATACAAAATCTCTGACTATCAGCTTTGAAAATCTAGACTTATGTTTAACATTGTAAGTGGTTGTTTGGTCATACCTCAGCCCTAGAGGAGATCACTTCATTTTCTGTACACATTGATGCATTGTTGCATAGAATAGTATGGTGTTTGACAAAAGTCTGTAAATATGTGGGTTTTATTTACTTATTTTAAACATTTCCAAAGTGTGTGTTTGTCTTCGTTTTTTCAGCATACATACTATAGCAACAGGCAAAAATAATCTTGGCAGTGTTTTCTTCAACATGTCAGAATTTTTAGATGGTAGTTACCAATAGAGTTCACAGTGTTTCTTGGGAAATTCAAACGGATTATTGTACTAATGGAGCTAAAATTTTCCTGTCTTAAATTTTTCAAGATACAATCTCAATTTTGGTTATTGTAGTCAATAAACATAACAATGAGCTTTTTGTGCCTTGAAATGAACGTGCTACTTTTTTGACATGGGAACATTGTTTTCATGGAATATAGGAAAAGCATTTACTAAAGTTGACTCTTAGTTTTATATCTTTTTGAACTTTTAAGTACTAGCCCTGTTTAAAAATAATAATAATAATAATTCTGCTAGTGATGTTCTGATTTATTGTGAGTGGAAATTAAGCTTATCTGGTAACATGTGCTGTGTCCCACCCCCAGATTGGACTTCCCTCCTAAAATGTCACTTTCATCTTTTTAGGTAAAAGTAGTCCAAAATGTAGAATCCCTTCCCTTCCGCTGACACAGGACTCAGGATATGACTATGAGTATTTCTGATGTGTTGCTTGAAATGTATCTGTGAAGCCATTTTGTGGTGCACCTTGTCAGAAATTGAGAGGGGTTTGACTCCCATTTAGGGGTGATAATCATGAAACCGAGAACAGGTCCTAAAGCTCTGAGGCCCTGTCTGTGGGCTCTTTGCCAGTGAGAATGGCAGAAGAAATACTCATTGCACTGTAGCCTGTGGATTTTTACTGTTTTTTTTTTTTTTTTTTTAACGTATATATATATTCTGCTTCTTACAATAAATATGTATGTTCAACCTCTTACAGTGAATATATGTTTTATTTATTTATTTATTGTAAGAAGTTGAAAAATTATATCTAATTAAGATTTCAAAGTAATTTTTGTTCTAGATTTTGAGTTCCAGTATTGACTTTGAAGTCTTTTCTTAGTTTTGTGGCAGTCTATAAGATCTGAAATGGTAAAGAAGACATTTCTATTTCACCAGCAGATTTTCTTGAAACATTAGTTTGAAAGAAGCATCTGAATATATTCACTTGAGTCATCCCAATTGTTGTTGTCTGATTTCTCCACAGGTTTTTGTTTTTATTGCTGGGACCAGCAGGAAAAGCTCCGCAGTATCATGAAATTGGAAGATCAATAGCAACACTTATGACAGATGATGTGGGTGACGTATTTTAAACATCTGTAGTTAAAGACTGATTACTGTATTTACTGACTTGTTAATAAATGTTTTAGGGAGTGGCATGTTAAAGAAAGGGAATCAAACTGACTAAATGAAGAATAGTAAAAACTTTTCTCGTGTTAGTGAATTAGATGGCAGTAGAATGCGTTTTTTCCTCCTGTTTTTCTTGTAGAATTTTATTTTCATATTAATAAATAAAGCTATTAAATAGAACAACATTGATAAGGGTGCTGTTATCAAAAATGACAGCAAACTACATGAGTGTTTAAGACAAAATTTAAGACTGCATTCATTTGAGTCGTAACAGGTATTTTCTATCAAAGCAAGATTGAATAATTAGTATGAGAATTTTACTAGGAATTTCTAGCCATATTCTTAGAGCCCTGATGGGCAGTTTTAAAGTGAACAGTAACTCAACCATGGTCATTCTACTGAGCAAAATTAGGATGTTTTAATTCTCATCTCGTATCGAGCGCCATCTACTGAATTGAGAAATACTAAAGCTAAATATCCTAAAAACTCTTCACTATTGAAAAAATTTAAGTTTGGAAATGTAAACCAGACTGGTCATTTTACAGTGGGCAACTAATCCATAATATGGTGTTTGTTCAGCATGCTTTAGTTGCAGATTCTAATTTTTAGGTGGCCTGATTTTCAGGAATATTGTAGATCACCAAAAAAATATTCACTGGCTAAAAAAGACATAGAAAACCTAAACAGGCTTTAATTCATCTAATTTACTGTAGGAAATCTTAATGGTTTGGTCTTTGGAGATTAATGGTTCAGGCTTCAGTATGTGCAGATGCAATTAAGGATCATCTTCTGCAAATGGTTTTTACTAGCAAAACTAGCGTTTCTTCTCCCTGTGTAAAATGTAGAGTTTATGTTGTAGTGGCCTGTAAAACAGTATGGCTTAGGTGGTGTTTGGTTGTTTATTTATTTGTTTTTGAACAGTAAGAAGATTGACTACATTTGCCTCTTTAGAGGTTTTTAAGGTTGGATTGAGCTGGCGGAGTGACAAACAAAATTTCTCAAGAAAAAATTGTTTCTGTTTAAAGCTTGTTTATAGTCTTTCTCTTGTTAGTTTTTCTTGTTTGCTATGTCCTCATTTAGCACAGTATAGCATTGCTATATAAATTAATATAAATTTTAGGGCAATACGACACTAATTTGATTTACTGAATATTGAAGATTATAATTTTAATAACTTTTAAAAGTTTTTGCTTTTGAAGATGAAACAACCTTATTTTATGATCCATAAAGGTTTGCATATGCATTGTCCTTAATGTAAAAATATGCAAGTCTTACTACTGAGGACCTTTTAGAAATTTCCCATGCTTTTTTAAAAACAATCAAGTGGTCCTTATAATCATTTCCTCATTCAAAAATTTAAAGAAATAAAAAGTGATTGTTGGGTGCTTTCTCTTTGTAGGTTTTCCATGATGTTGCCTATAAAGCTAAGGACAGAAATGATTTATTATCAGGAATTGATGAATTTTTAGACCAAGTGACAGTACTACCTCCAGGAGAATGGGATCCATCTATACGAATTGAACCACCAAAAAGTGTTCCTTCCCAGGTAAATAAATAAATAAAATGGAAAAAAAAAGTCTAGCAGGGAGCCCCCATGCATTTCCACATGCAAGTTAATTGTTCATTGAGTATTAACTTAAGTAAAGTATCAAGAAGGCTGACAACAATTTGTAAGAAAAAGTAGATCATTCGTTCATTTATGAAAAAAGTATTGGATCTGTTTCCTGCTTTGTTTTTAAGAAAATTGTATTTAATCTGTTTCCTTTTGAAATAGTGAAATGAGATTCTGAGGTGAAAGAAGAGTTGTAACATTGTACCTGTGTTCATACTATAAATTTTATTATTAACCTAACAATGATCAGTGAGTATATTGTAATTCTTATAAAAACTTTATTTGCATGCACCATTGATTGAAAATAAATTTTAATGTATATCAGCTAACAAATAACGTTTACTGAATGTTTATGATTTAGATAAAGGTTGGTCAGGAGTGATCCCTTGTGCCACAAGGCTTAGAATTGAGAGCGATGGGGAGGTGTTATCTTAGGGAGCTGTGGCTTCTTCCCTTTCTTATTCTCTACAACTGCTGCAGGGATCAGAAGTAGAGCAGGAGACTGATGCTGGTGTTGAACTGCAATCTGAGGAGTCAGTGGAATGGAGAAGGAGCAGCAGTACAGTTTATTTCATGAGTAGTGCGAGCCTGTCACTTGATGTGTTTCCAAAAAAAAAAACACCAAAAAACAAACAAACAAACAAAAAAAATACAAAGGGTGATGGGTTTTTTTTTTTAATTGTTTTTTGGGATTGCAGGATTGGCTAAGAAACATACGAGGAGCTTGCTGAACAGAGGAATGACTTCTCATTTATACTTCACTAAATACTGTATTTGTTATAAACTGAGGTCAGTTTCTGATACTGGCTGGAGGCTACTGCTCTGGAGATGACTGAGGGAAAAACAACTTTGATTTCTAGGCCACACTGCTGAGCTTTTACTGTGTTTTGAAAAGGCAGACTTTGTTTCATCATATCTCAGGGGAGGTAATTGTTGTAGAAAGGGAAGATTTATACCGTTGTGCAAGCCACTAATAAGATCTTTTTGGGAGTGTTGTACAGCTCTGGTCATCTGTATTTAATAAATAATGGGTTTGGAAAATGAAGAACTGATGATCAGCTGGGAATATGAAAAGGTTTGGAAGATATGGAGTTTCTCAACACTCTATTTAAATTGTTCTTAGTTCAAAAGCAATCTTAAAATATGTTTGTGTTGGGTTTTGTTGTTGCAGGAGAAAAGGAAGATACCTAAGTTTCCAAATGGATCTACTCCTACAGGGGAGACTCTCAAAGAAGAAGGTCATCATGCTGGACCTGAACTTGAGAGAACTGGAAGGTGTGTTCTCTTCCCTAAATATTAGCTACCACAAAGAAATAGAAGTGATAAATCTTCACAGCCTTTAATGATGAGATTTGAACAGAAAAAAAATACAGTATGCATCCATTTTCCTTTTCAAGTGTTGGGTTTCTGTAAATGGAAATCTGCTTGAAGCATTTTCAAGCCTGTGGCAATGTTTCTCAACACATTTGTGAAGGATCTTGTATAAGATGCTGCTGAATTTTAAACATTGATTTTTAATTTAAAATTATCAAGAGCATGCAATTATTTTAATTATAGTAGGAACGTACAGTTTTCAATATTGGGCTAGGTACTAAAAATTTCCATTAATGCAAACCTGTTTTATTGAACATGTATGAAGCCAAACAACAAGGAATACAAAGTGGTAGAAAAAATACTGTTTCGGGACTTCGTTTTATGTCATATGAGTAATTATACTAACTGAAAAGATCTGGAAAAAATGTAAGAAGTTTTTATCCTCAAAATGATAAATGTCCAAGTGATTTGCATCTTCCCCATACCTTTGCAAGAGGAACCATTTTGGCTTCATTATACTCATTTCTTTCCTTTTTCATACAGTATGTGGAGCTGAATGATTTCTACCCACAGAATTATCTCTAGTTAAAACTATTGTGAATTACAAAAGCCCTCCCCCCAAAAAAGTAGAGTTCCTACAAAGAACAACAAATACAGTTTTTTGCAGATACAATTTTTTCTTAATATTTTAGTCTTAAATTAAAAAAAAAAAATGCAAAATGCCTTTTTGATTTCTTGCTAATAACTTTCTCAGTTCAACTGATCGATATATATTTCTTTTTGTATTTGTACCATTTAGAAATATCTCCATACCCCGAATTTTTCACTGTTAAATAAATTCAGGTTTATTATCTTTATGAACTTAACCATACTTATGTAGAGAATTTGGATCAAAAACAGAGCTACAACTACCAATTGGAGTATTGATACTGAAAAGTATCAGTGCGGTGGTCTTGATTGAAGTTTAACATATAACTCTTGTTTCTTGTTCTGAGTATCATAAACCAGGTTTACCCTTAAGCATTACTTAGGTAAAGATATTTGCAAAGATATCTTTTCAGTATCTAGCCCATTATATGCATACCTAGCCAGCTTTTAAAAATGTGGATGATCTGTTTGATTATATTTTGGAAAAATACTGAATCGGAATAAATAAGATTGTCATGTATATTTAAACTGTGTTATGATTTAATTTGGATAATGAAATAGCTAATTTGTGCTGGCAGTAGGCACTGGCAGTCTTGTGTAGCCCATAGTTTTGAACTAGCTAGAATCCTTTAGTGTACAGTTTGACGAGTTTCATCTCACCTATTTAGGCTTTTTGGTGGTTTGATACTTGACATCCAAAGGAAAGCACCTTTTTTCTTGAGTGACTTCAAGGATGCATTAAGCCTGCAGTGCCTGGCCTCGATTCTTTTCCTATACTGTGCCTGTATGTCTCCTGTAATCACTTTTGGAGGGCTCCTGGGAGAAGCTACACAAGGCAGAATAGTGAGTACAAAAAAAATGGTAGTGGCCAGGCTTTTAGACCTTCAGAGGCAAGTCACTGTGTGCATTTGTCTCATTTACTTATACTTGTATTTGAAGAATTTACCCACAGCACTTGATTAGCCTACCCCAAAGCAGATCTTCCCCAAAAGGTAATTGCTGTGGAAAATGTGGGGAACCCATGTGAACAGGAGAAGATGCACAGTGGAGGTAAAAATAAAATAAAATTATAAAATTAAATTAAAAAGTGTTTATCCTGCCTCATTGGAGAGTATCTTCATGAATTGAGAAAGGGCATTGCCTTCTTTTTGGCTACTTGAATAAAATTAATGAATAGCAGCAAAGGTGCACCATCCCACTAGGCCTACTTTAGGCAAAGTCAGAGGCTCAAGGTGGATAGCCAAGAATATGTACTGGCCTTGAGTAGTAGGCCTATGAGGATGATAATGCCTACAGTGTTACGGGTAGCAGTCAATTCTGTATTTAAACAATGGACAGGATATGTGTTTACTTTCACCAGTGGTGTGTTATCAATAAAAATAAAAAAGAGTTAAGTTTTAAGAGCGGAAAATACTCTTCACTGCTTGGATATTAACCATAAACTTCTGGTACTACTACATTGGCAGTGTGTAACGCCAACACCTTTTTAACCAAAATGTTTGGTTGCACTTTAGGTTTTGGAATGAGGAAAGAGTGCTTCTATCAGCAACGTTAATAACTTATAGTTTGTGTTAAACGGTGTGTGAGTAAACTAGTCTGAAGCGTATTTTCTGTTTCTAAATCTATTGTAAAGAATTAAGGCTCTGTCCTTTTGGGGAAAGGAAAGGGTAAATTCAGAAATGTCCCTTCACAAATTTAAAATTATGGTAAAGTTTACAATGCTATAAAATTCTTTGTGATACTTAGACCAAATTTTAAACTTGTACTCAATTAAAATTTAGTTAACTTTTATCACTTTCAAGTAATGCTGCTGACTTGAATATTTGTTGATTGATGTATTTCTTCAAGCTAATAGTGCACAGAAAAAATGTAATTTACTTCTGTATTTGTTATTTCTGCCACTGTAAATGTAGGGATGGGTTTTCTAGTGATTATCTAAATGTTGATGTAATTTATGAATGTACCCCATATAATTATGAGAATATTCTCCTTTTAAAGCTTGATTCTTAAATACCTTCTTTCTTTTAGCTATCTGGAATTGTTTGCGGGTTTGTTCCTGCCTTCAGATTCTTGGTGTGCATCATTGAATATAAAACTTAGTTACTGCACACACATGTTCAAGCACTGTAGCTGACACTGTAAGGTACACAGTTTGTGTTTGAAACTTTTCCTCGCATTCCCAGAGGTCATCACCTCCACAGTACTCCTGTCCTTGCCACCTTGATTGACAGCCCCCAGGTTAATGCATTGACTACGCCAAAAGCAGTAGTTGAAAGGCAACAGCTAAATAAGAGATTGTGTTTATATATACTTTTCTAACGTAATGAAAAAAGAATGCATGCTTTTTTGTTTTTAATAGCCCCAGTTCAGCAAACACCTTTGGCTTGTTTTAGATGCTTTTCTGAACTGGGCTTAAGTTTGCATAATTTTTGCTTTCTTAAGCTCATGTAGTTACAAAATAGCAAATGCATGAAAATTCCACAGCAAACCCCCTAATTTGTAATGTATTACTTTTCATAGTTCTAAGTGGTATGTTTAGATATTTTACAACAACATCGTTTTAGGTTCTAGAAAGCCCTGTCTTTCTCTTGAGGTACATTATAACATTTCCTGCTAAAAATAAATACTATAGTAAAACATGCAAATCAAGAACTAAATTACATATCTTTCTTCAATTAAAAGAAATGCATTACCAGGTGGGACATTGGTTTACGGCTCATCTCTTTATGGTGTCATGTATACAAAAACCAGTATTGTTCAGTAATTTCCCCTGCACCACCTTGTCAATTTTTTTTTGTTTTGTTTTGTTATTTTGTTTTGTAATGCTTGGCTGAGTGATGCAGGCTTGATGCAGCACACTGTGTCATGTTTTAGTACAGATGTGTTGCAGTATGTGTATATATATTTAGATATATATATATATATTTTTACAGAGAGAGACAACTTTTTCCATACACTATGTGTTGAGTAATTTTGTTTTTCAATTGGTAGTAGTTGTTGGTATGTTTTTTCTCCTTAGTTAGCAGGGCTAGTAACTTGTTCTTATGGTTTTGGAAGGCTTTATGTTTTTCAAGAGCAAAGCTTTCCAAACCTTTTGTCCTTGGTATTGTTACTGCAAAACAGTGTTAACAGTGTCTCAAAAATTAATATTAATTGTAATATTTTTACATCTTGTCTTGTTTCTATGTAAATGCATCTTAAAAATGTATTTATGCAGATGTGGCGCTACGTGCTAACCTGAAAGGCAGTATAGTCAAAGTGGTTTCTTTTCCCCTGAACAGAGTGCAATAGAATCCCTCTTTGGAGCCTCGTTAACTGGGATTGCCTATTCTCTCTTTGCTGGGCAACCTCTTACTATTTTGGGGAGTACCGGACCAGTTCTAGTATTTGAAAAAATATTATTTAAATTTTGCAGGTAAGTAGTGACATTAGCATTACCTTGATGAACTGCGTAACTTAAGAGACTGTTAGATAGCTATAACTGAAAACAGATGTCTTGAAAGTAGATGACCATGAAGATATAAAGGCAGCAGCAAGAAACTGAGCTGTGCATGTGGTTTGGCAAAGCTCTGAGGCACTTACGCACTGGTGGGAAAGCCAGTGGTGAAGTGAGTGGGATTTAGTCAGAACTTATTTTTTTTCTTTTATGTGGGGATGCTGGCTTTGATTCTGCAGGGTTAGACAGGGATTGATCTGCCCTTGGGGAAGAACTATCCAAGTTGTTCTGGACAGAACATCCTCATGATGCTTCCTGGGAAAGGCAGTTGCACCCTTGGTCTTAGAGATACTCTGCAGTGTTGTTCAGCACCAGGGGAAGATGAAAGTTTCAGCTTTCTTCAAAACTAGCATCAGGGATGAGAAGTTGTGAACACCTGCAGAGCTTGGCCTCAGTATCCATTTGCAAATAGAATATGATAATAAATGATTTTAGACTCAGTTAATTATTTTAATTTCTTTTACACAGGGATTACGGGCTTTCCTACCTCTCCCTACGAACTAGCATTGGTCTGTGGACTGCATTTTTATGCATAGTGCTTGTAGCAACAGATGCCAGCAGCCTTGTCTGTTACATCACTCGATTTACTGAGGAAGCTTTTGCAGCGCTTATATGCATCATATTTATTTATGAGGCATTGGAAAAGCTTTTTCATTTGGGAGAAGTGTATGCCTTCAATATGCACAATAATTTGGATAGACTGACTTTATATTCGTAAGTATCAAGTTCATATCTTGGTAGTATAATACATAAGGAAAATGTGTATAGTATAGTGGCATATCATTTATGAAACTGCAGTGTGTGCCTCTTAGTGGTAGGGTAGGAGGAATGCTGGGGGTGGCAGGAGCATGAGAAATCTCTGAAAAATTCTATTCAGAGTGCTCTGGAATTGAAATTTCTGTTAGCTATGGGTGGTTTAAAGGGATGAGGGACTGTGACAATGCCTGATTTATCTGCAGCTTGATTAAAGGTCAGCTTATGTTCCATTAGCTAAACAGCTAAAAAGTAGCCTTGCCACTTCAGGAAATCATGATGGCTTCCATCACCTGGGTGGGGATTATTTCCAGGCAGCAGAAGCATGGAGCTGTCCTAAAATGAGGAGTTAACATATTTAAACACTGTTGCTTTCTATTGCAATTATGAGGGATATTTGACTTTTCTAGAATTGCTTTTTTTATAAGAGAGTGAAGAAAAATAGAAAAAATACAACCACTTTAAAAAAAAAAAAAATCCTGCTTTAGTAGAGCTACTATTTCTTTTTATCTTAATAATTAGCAGTGAAACTATCAATTCATTTAAGGAATGCAGTAAGCAAGCTATTTAGCTGTACCTTTTTTCATATTTGATTGATGTGGGAGTTGTGCATCTTATCTACTTTTTAATGTATAGCTGTCCTGTTTCTGAATTAAAGTAGTTTGCTTACACCGTGAAATCAGCATTAAGTAACTGTCATACCATGTTCAGTGCTTTTTTTTTTTTTTATTTTTTGATGATCTGCTGCTTTATCTTTTGCTCCTTTCTCAAGCTTAGAATATGGTTTTATGAAATGCAATAAATTGAATCAAGAGCTTACACTTGTCAGAAGGAGAGTCTGCTAACCATTAATGGGGAAAAACTGCACAGTTCACATAGTTTAAACCAAATCATAGTCGAAGCTGTTCCTTGATTCATTGTCAATGTATAACTAACTGTCAGATAATGGTATATTTTGGTCCAGAGTTGTTGTAAGGTGATATTTGAATTTCTGTCTTATTTCACATACTGCTTCACATGCGATGAATGAAATAAAATAAAAAATCCAAATGGTATCACTTTCACAGTACGTGAATGAAGTATGTTCACTTTGTTTTCAGGTGTTAGTCTGTTTTAAAACTGGCAGATGAGTTGTATAGTTAAGTCAATATCTTGTTTCTTCTAATTCTTTAAAAGATACACATGGGGTTTTTTTTGTCCAATCTATAAAATCTCGTGTGTGGTCACTTCTTTGTGACTCTCAGCACCTCTTCATCACCTGTCCACTTGTAATCATAGTTCATTTTATGTTAGGAGGAGACTTGTACTTTGCTTCTTTCCTAGAACGTTGGGATAAACCCTGGCTATGAATGTATTTGTTGTTTATGTGCAGCACCAAATCCCCACCCTGCAGTGGGGCGTGGGAGGTGTGTTGTACAGAAGCCTCCATCCTCATTGCTGCTCTCAAGAGGCCCAAAGGTCTTTCTGATCGAGGCCCATTTTTTTTCTTTTTCTTTCCCTCCCCTGCCTTGAAAACTTTCCACATGATGCCATATGATATGGGATATCCTTACGGCCGATTTAAGTCAGCTGTCCTAATTCTGTTCCCTCCCACCTCCTTGGGCCCTCTGCTGCGAATGGCCTTGGCTCTGTACAGCACTGCTTAGCAGCAACTATAAGCGTTAGTGTGTCATCAATATTGTTTTTCTCCTAGAACCAAAACATAGCATCATACCAGACACTCTGAAGAAAAAAGCTCTGTCCCAGCTGAAAATGAGACAGCATTTAAAAGCATATCATTTGTTTGTTTGTTTTCCTTCCTTGCCCTCAGATGTGTATGTTCTGAGCCTCAGAACCCCAGCAATGAAACCTTGAACGCGTTGGGGAAGATGAATAAATCTGTGGAAACTATCGCATGGAGTAACCTTACAGTAACTGTGAGTATCTAAAAGACAGATGTCTGTATCTGTCTCTTTGTTTTTATATGTACATACACACAAAAAAACTAAATCTCACAACACATAATACTTGTGTTGATTAACATTAATAATATTGTTTTCTTTAAAACTGTATTTGCAGTTCTTTTATTGCGCCCATAAAGCTAAGCAGTGATTGTACTGTTTTGGATAATTGATTTTGTGACAGTAAATTCTACTATCATAAATGATTGCTTGAGATAGCTGCGTGAATACTGGTGGCAGAGCAGTCTTCTTCCTGAAGTGCAGATGAATATGATGAGCAGAATAAACAGGAGATAATTTCCTTTTATTTCCTGGAAAGGATGGATGAGTATTTTTAAGAACATGCAAAGGTAGAAATCGAGGTTAAAATGTGCTAGCAGGTACATGTCTTTAGATCATGTTAGACATGGGTATAAAAGTGCGTGAGAAACTACTTAAAACTTGATTGGATGAAAATAATAATTTGGAAAATTGAAGGTTAAAAGGAAATGTTCGCAAGAATAAGCATGGAAGCGTTACTTTCTGAGCTGGATATTTTGCAGCCACATCTGGTTAATCCCTTGGGTGTCATCAGTCACCTAAACGTAGATGTCTACAGCCACTTTGCATATCCTAGCATCTGGTCTACACCTGCGTTTAGTATAATTTGCATTGGCTGTAGATTTAGTGTTGAATTTGCTACCTGTATGTGCCTCCTTAAGCCTTCTCAAGATATTTAAAATGGCAGTAAATATCTGTGTACGGGCTCTGCTGGTGTCTGAATCTGGGGTTTACACTGAAATTAGGATGTGTTTTGCGCAGCAAAAATACTATTAAAAGCCTCAGTGTTATACTAGAGTTTTGGCTGTTGTGTTTTCTGCAAACCAGCTGTCTACTCCTAGTCAATTGTAATTACCCAGAAAGGCAATGAATGTAGTATTTAAAACTTATTTTATATTTTGTTATTTACTTTATGTAACTTCAGTTTCTCTTGAACAGTTTTATTTTTCTCAAGCAGAACTGATCCAAAATTTTGTGGTGCTTATAATCAAAATTAGTTGTTAGTCAGGAGAATTTTTTACATAGATATAACAAGCCTGTTTAAAAACTAGGCTGTCGAAATATTACTTCCAGCTTTGATGGCTTCATCTTTCCTTGTGCTCAGTGTCTGCTTCCCTTTGCCTTTCAGTGAGCCTTTTAGATAAGGATGATTTGAGTTTTTCTTTTTTACTCAGTTCTGCTATTTAAAATATTTTTTCTGCTACATTGGATTATTTTTTCTGTCATTTGTATTAATCTAATTTTCTAAGAATCCATTTTTCCTTTAATCGTATCAGGATAAAACTCAAGAATAGAGGTGGGAGAAACTGTGGACATCTCATTCTTATGTCCAGCAAGTTGAAAGTTGATGGTGAATAGTCTGCTTTTCCTGAACATAGCTCTCAGCCTTAATTTACGTGTTCAGTCTTTTGATGCATTGAGAAATAGAATAGAAATGAGGTGAATGTGATTTAAAAAAAAAAAAAAAAAAAAAAGTTATTTGGGGCTTTCTGAGATTCTGAAAAAAATGAATAATTGCTACTGTGACTCTTCTGGAACAGACGGTTTTTTTGGCATTTCAGGGTGAGATACTGATGGAGGAAAGAATTGCCACAATCCCCCAAAGAAGGTTTTTATGTGTATTTGCTATTGGTAGGTTGCAAGTTTGAGTATATTAAATGACTAAAAATTTAGAAATTTAAGGATTTTCTCTCTTTGCAGGAATGTTTAGAATTTCACGGTGTGTTTCATGGATCTGCTTGTGGCCATCATGGACCATATATCCCAGATGTTCTCTTCTGGTCTGTTATATTATTCTTTACAACATTTTTCCTCTCCTCTTTCCTTAAGCAGTTCAAGACCAAACGCTATTTCCCAACTAAGGTAATTCCCATTAGAGATGATTGTTACTTTGTGGTAAATACATTAATAGTGAATGCATTAATATAGCTTAGAAGGGTTGAATTTGTTTATTTTGCTTCAGAACTTTGTTTTGAGAGTGTAACTTTAACTGTATTTCCTCTAAGTTAGAAGAGGAAACGGTAAGCAATGTTTTCTTTGAATTCAGAAAATTAAGATATTAAAGAAATCGACTGCTGAAAATTCAGTACTTTAGTATTCTTTCTTGCCACTGTAACAAAATGTTCTGAATATTAGAATATCTGAGTATGTCTGTCTTTCATACTAATGGCTATCGGCAGATACCATCTGGAGGGATTATTTTCCCAGTTTCCTCGCCCAGTAGTACAGAGTAATTGGTCGCTTTCTCCAACCTGATGATGTCTGAAGTGTGTTGAGTTGTTCCTGAGGGAGATTACTGTTTCTAATAGAAGATAATATGAAGATTGTCCTTGGACTGATTTATAGAATATATTTCTACTAGGCAGAATAAAGTGGGTGGATCTTCTCTGGACCTCACCTTGTACCTACAGTGTGCTCCTAATGCTTAACAAAGTCACCTTTGATAACCTGAATTTGTTAGAAAATATCGCTCCCCTACAAATTGAACATCAGATGTATTATTATTGATTTCAGAACAATCCAGAGGTTTTACTGAATTAAGCTGCAGGAAACTAGCTGTGATGACCCCTCCTCTCAGCTGGGCTGAGAGGACAGAAAGATGAGGAAGAAGTTAATGTGAAGCAATCTGCTTCTTGTACTAGATAACTTCAAATGGGATTATCAGATGAACTGTTGTACAGAAGACTCAACTTCATGCTGTGCTGGCAGGCAGCTTAAATTTAAAAATAAAAATAAAATGCATGTAATGTTCAGTGATGTAGTATAATATAAATAGACTTCACTATTCATAGGGAAGAAGATTCTGCTGATGAGAATTGTTTCATCATTACGAGTTAACATAGGCTTTTTTCTTTATAGGTGCGTTCTACGATCAGTGACTTTGCAGTATTTCTGACGATTGTAATCATGGTTTTGATTGACTATCTTGTAGGAGTGCCATCTCCTAAGCTTCATGTTCCAGAGAAATTTGAAGTAAGANTTCCAAAAAAAAAAACACCAAAAAACAAACAAACAAACAAAAAAAATACAAAGGGTGATGGGTTTTTTTTTTTAATTGTTTTTTGGGATTGCAGGATTGGCTAAGAAACATACGAGGAGCTTGCTGAACAGAGGAATGACTTCTCATTTATACTTCACTAAATACTGTATTTGTTATAAACTGAGGTCAGTTTCTGATACTGGCTGGAGGCTACTGCTCTGGAGATGACTGAGGGAAAAACAACTTTGATTTCTAGGCCACACTGCTGAGCTTTTACTGTGTTTTGAAAAGGCAGACTTTGTTTCATCATATCTCAGGGGAGGTAATTGTTGTAGAAAGGGAAGATTTATACCGTTGTGCAAGCCACTAATAAGATCTTTTTGGGAGTGTTGTACAGCTCTGGTCATCTGTATTTAATAAATAATGGGTTTGGAAAATGAAGAACTGATGATCAGCTGGGAATATGAAAAGGTTTGGAAGATATGGAGTTTCTCAACACTCTATTTAAATTGTTCTTAGTTCAAAAGCAATCTTAAAATATGTTTGTGTTGGGTTTTGTTGTTGCAGGAGAAAAGGAAGATACCTAAGTTTCCAAATGGATCTACTCCTACAGGGGAGACTCTCAAAGAAGAAGGTCATCATGCTGGACCTGAACTTGAGAGAACTGGAAGGTGTGTTCTCTTCCCTAAATATTAGCTACCACAAAGAAATAGAAGTGATAAATCTTCACAGCCTTTAATGATGAGATTTGAACAGAAAAAAAATACAGTATGCATCCATTTTCCTTTTCAAGTGTTGGGTTTCTGTAAATGGAAATCTGCTTGAAGCATTTTCAAGCCTGTGGCAATGTTTCTCAACACATTTGTGAAGGATCTTGTATAAGATGCTGCTGAATTTTAAACATTGATTTTTAATTTAAAATTATCAAGAGCATGCAATTATTTTAATTATAGTAGGAACGTACAGTTTTCAATATTGGGCTAGGTACTAAAAATTTCCATTAATGCAAACCTGTTTTATTGAACATGTATGAAGCCAAACAACAAGGAATACAAAGTGGTAGAAAAAATACTGTTTCGGGACTTCGTTTTATGTCATATGAGTAATTATACTAACTGAAAAGATCTGGAAAAAATGTAAGAAGTTTTTATCCTCAAAATGATAAATGTCCAAGTGATTTGCATCTTCCCCATACCTTTGCAAGAGGAACCATTTTGGCTTCATTATACTCATTTCTTTCCTTTTTCATACAGTATGTGGAGCTGAATGATTTCTACCCACAGAATTATCTCTAGTTAAAACTATTGTGAATTACAAAAGCCCTCCCCCCAAAAAAGTAGAGTTCCTACAAAGAACAACAAATACAGTTTTTTGCAGATACAATTTTTTCTTAATATTTTAGTCTTAAATTAAAAAAAAAAAATGCAAAATGCCTTTTTGATTTCTTGCTAATAACTTTCTCAGTTCAACTGATCGATATATATTTCTTTTTGTATTTGTACCATTTAGAAATATCTCCATACCCCGAATTTTTCACTGTTAAATAAATTCAGGTTTATTATCTTTATGAACTTAACCATACTTATGTAGAGAATTTGGATCAAAAACAGAGCTACAACTACCAATTGGAGTATTGATACTGAAAAGTATCAGTGCGGTGGTCTTGATTGAAGTTTAACATATAACTCTTGTTTCTTGTTCTGAGTATCATAAACCAGGTTTACCCTTAAGCATTACTTAGGTAAAGATATTTGCAAAGATATCTTTTCAGTATCTAGCCCATTATATGCATACCTAGCCAGCTTTTAAAAATGTGGATGATCTGTTTGATTATATTTTGGAAAAATACTGAATCGGAATAAATAAGATTGTCATGTATATTTAAACTGTGTTATGATTTAATTTGGATAATGAAATAGCTAATTTGTGCTGGCAGTAGGCACTGGCAGTCTTGTGTAGCCCATAGTTTTGAACTAGCTAGAATCCTTTAGTGTACAGTTTGACGAGTTTCATCTCACCTATTTAGGCTTTTTGGTGGTTTGATACTTGACATCCAAAGGAAAGCACCTTTTTTCTTGAGTGACTTCAAGGATGCATTAAGCCTGCAGTGCCTGGCCTCGATTCTTTTCCTATACTGTGCCTGTATGTCTCCTGTAATCACTTTTGGAGGGCTCCTGGGAGAAGCTACACAAGGCAGAATAGTGAGTACAAAAAAAATGGTAGTGGCCAGGCTTTTAGACCTTCAGAGGCAAGTCACTGTGTGCATTTGTCTCATTTACTTATACTTGTATTTGAAGAATTTACCCACAGCACTTGATTAGCCTACCCCAAAGCAGATCTTCCCCAAAAGGTAATTGCTGTGGAAAATGTGGGGAACCCATGTGAACAGGAGAAGATGCACAGTGGAGGTAAAAATAAAATAAAATTATAAAATTAAATTAAAAAGTGTTTATCCTGCCTCATTGGAGAGTATCTTCATGAATTGAGAAAGGGCATTGCCTTCTTTTTGGCTACTTGAATAAAATTAATGAATAGCAGCAAAGGTGCACCATCCCACTAGGCCTACTTTAGGCAAAGTCAGAGGCTCAAGGTGGATAGCCAAGAATATGTACTGGCCTTGAGTAGTAGGCCTATGAGGATGATAATGCCTACAGTGTTACGGGTAGCAGTCAATTCTGTATTTAAACAATGGACAGGATATGTGTTTACTTTCACCAGTGGTGTGTTATCAATAAAAATAAAAAAGAGTTAAGTTTTAAGAGCGGAAAATACTCTTCACTGCTTGGATATTAACCATAAACTTCTGGTACTACTACATTGGCAGTGTGTAACGCCAACACCTTTTTAACCAAAATGTTTGGTTGCACTTTAGGTTTTGGAATGAGGAAAGAGTGCTTCTATCAGCAACGTTAATAACTTATAGTTTGTGTTAAACGGTGTGTGAGTAAACTAGTCTGAAGCGTATTTTCTGTTTCTAAATCTATTGTAAAGAATTAAGGCTCTGTCCTTTTGGGGAAAGGAAAGGGTAAATTCAGAAATGTCCCTTCACAAATTTAAAATTATGGTAAAGTTTACAATGCTATAAAATTCTTTGTGATACTTAGACCAAATTTTAAACTTGTACTCAATTAAAATTTAGTTAACTTTTATCACTTTCAAGTAATGCTGCTGACTTGAATATTTGTTGATTGATGTATTTCTTCAAGCTAATAGTGCACAGAAAAAATGTAATTTACTTCTGTATTTGTTATTTCTGCCACTGTAAATGTAGGGATGGGTTTTCTAGTGATTATCTAAATGTTGATGTAATTTATGAATGTACCCCATATAATTATGAGAATATTCTCCTTTTAAAGCTTGATTCTTAAATACCTTCTTTCTTTTAGCTATCTGGAATTGTTTGCGGGTTTGTTCCTGCCTTCAGATTCTTGGTGTGCATCATTGAATATAAAACTTAGTTACTGCACACACATGTTCAAGCACTGTAGCTGACACTGTAAGGTACACAGTTTGTGTTTGAAACTTTTCCTCGCATTCCCAGAGGTCATCACCTCCACAGTACTCCTGTCCTTGCCACCTTGATTGACAGCCCCCAGGTTAATGCATTGACTACGCCAAAAGCAGTAGTTGAAAGGCAACAGCTAAATAAGAGATTGTGTTTATATATACTTTTCTAACGTAATGAAAAAAGAATGCATGCTTTTTTGTTTTTAATAGCCCCAGTTCAGCAAACACCTTTGGCTTGTTTTAGATGCTTTTCTGAACTGGGCTTAAGTTTGCATAATTTTTGCTTTCTTAAGCTCATGTAGTTACAAAATAGCAAATGCATGAAAATTCCACAGCAAACCCCCTAATTTGTAATGTATTACTTTTCATAGTTCTAAGTGGTATGTTTAGATATTTTACAACAACATCGTTTTAGGTTCTAGAAAGCCCTGTCTTTCTCTTGAGGTACATTATAACATTTCCTGCTAAAAATAAATACTATAGTAAAACATGCAAATCAAGAACTAAATTACATATCTTTCTTCAATTAAAAGAAATGCATTACCAGGTGGGACATTGGTTTACGGCTCATCTCTTTATGGTGTCATGTATACAAAAACCAGTATTGTTCAGTAATTTCCCCTGCACCACCTTGTCAATTTTTTTTTGTTTTGTTTTGTTATTTTGTTTTGTAATGCTTGGCTGAGTGATGCAGGCTTGATGCAGCACACTGTGTCATGTTTTAGTACAGATGTGTTGCAGTATGTGTATATATATTTAGATATATATATATATATTTTTACAGAGAGAGACAACTTTTTCCATACACTATGTGTTGAGTAATTTTGTTTTTCAATTGGTAGTAGTTGTTGGTATGTTTTTTCTCCTTAGTTAGCAGGGCTAGTAACTTGTTCTTATGGTTTTGGAAGGCTTTATGTTTTTCAAGAGCAAAGCTTTCCAAACCTTTTGTCCTTGGTATTGTTACTGCAAAACAGTGTTAACAGTGTCTCAAAAATTAATATTAATTGTAATATTTTTACATCTTGTCTTGTTTCTATGTAAATGCATCTTAAAAATGTATTTATGCAGATGTGGCGCTACGTGCTAACCTGAAAGGCAGTATAGTCAAAGTGGTTTCTTTTCCCCTGAACAGAGTGCAATAGAATCCCTCTTTGGAGCCTCGTTAACTGGGATTGCCTATTCTCTCTTTGCTGGGCAACCTCTTACTATTTTGGGGAGTACCGGACCAGTTCTAGTATTTGAAAAAATATTATTTAAATTTTGCAGGTAAGTAGTGACATTAGCATTACCTTGATGAACTGCGTAACTTAAGAGACTGTTAGATAGCTATAACTGAAAACAGATGTCTTGAAAGTAGATGACCATGAAGATATAAAGGCAGCAGCAAGAAACTGAGCTGTGCATGTGGTTTGGCAAAGCTCTGAGGCACTTACGCACTGGTGGGAAAGCCAGTGGTGAAGTGAGTGGGATTTAGTCAGAACTTATTTTTTTTCTTTTATGTGGGGATGCTGGCTTTGATTCTGCAGGGTTAGACAGGGATTGATCTGCCCTTGGGGAAGAACTATCCAAGTTGTTCTGGACAGAACATCCTCATGATGCTTCCTGGGAAAGGCAGTTGCACCCTTGGTCTTAGAGATACTCTGCAGTGTTGTTCAGCACCAGGGGAAGATGAAAGTTTCAGCTTTCTTCAAAACTAGCATCAGGGATGAGAAGTTGTGAACACCTGCAGAGCTTGGCCTCAGTATCCATTTGCAAATAGAATATGATAATAAATGATTTTAGACTCAGTTAATTATTTTAATTTCTTTTACACAGGGATTACGGGCTTTCCTACCTCTCCCTACGAACTAGCATTGGTCTGTGGACTGCATTTTTATGCATAGTGCTTGTAGCAACAGATGCCAGCAGCCTTGTCTGTTACATCACTCGATTTACTGAGGAAGCTTTTGCAGCGCTTATATGCATCATATTTATTTATGAGGCATTGGAAAAGCTTTTTCATTTGGGAGAAGTGTATGCCTTCAATATGCACAATAATTTGGATAGACTGACTTTATATTCGTAAGTATCAAGTTCATATCTTGGTAGTATAATACATAAGGAAAATGTGTATAGTATAGTGGCATATCATTTATGAAACTGCAGTGTGTGCCTCTTAGTGGTAGGGTAGGAGGAATGCTGGGGGTGGCAGGAGCATGAGAAATCTCTGAAAAATTCTATTCAGAGTGCTCTGGAATTGAAATTTCTGTTAGCTATGGGTGGTTTAAAGGGATGAGGGACTGTGACAATGCCTGATTTATCTGCAGCTTGATTAAAGGTCAGCTTATGTTCCATTAGCTAAACAGCTAAAAAGTAGCCTTGCCACTTCAGGAAATCATGATGGCTTCCATCACCTGGGTGGGGATTATTTCCAGGCAGCAGAAGCATGGAGCTGTCCTAAAATGAGGAGTTAACATATTTAAACACTGTTGCTTTCTATTGCAATTATGAGGGATATTTGACTTTTCTAGAATTGCTTTTTTTATAAGAGAGTGAAGAAAAATAGAAAAAATACAACCACTTTAAAAAAAAAAAAAATCCTGCTTTAGTAGAGCTACTATTTCTTTTTATCTTAATAATTAGCAGTGAAACTATCAATTCATTTAAGGAATGCAGTAAGCAAGCTATTTAGCTGTACCTTTTTTCATATTTGATTGATGTGGGAGTTGTGCATCTTATCTACTTTTTAATGTATAGCTGTCCTGTTTCTGAATTAAAGTAGTTTGCTTACACCGTGAAATCAGCATTAAGTAACTGTCATACCATGTTCAGTGCTTTTTTTTTTTTTTATTTTTTGATGATCTGCTGCTTTATCTTTTGCTCCTTTCTCAAGCTTAGAATATGGTTTTATGAAATGCAATAAATTGAATCAAGAGCTTACACTTGTCAGAAGGAGAGTCTGCTAACCATTAATGGGGAAAAACTGCACAGTTCACATAGTTTAAACCAAATCATAGTCGAAGCTGTTCCTTGATTCATTGTCAATGTATAACTAACTGTCAGATAATGGTATATTTTGGTCCAGAGTTGTTGTAAGGTGATATTTGAATTTCTGTCTTATTTCACATACTGCTTCACATGCGATGAATGAAATAAAATAAAAAATCCAAATGGTATCACTTTCACAGTACGTGAATGAAGTATGTTCACTTTGTTTTCAGGTGTTAGTCTGTTTTAAAACTGGCAGATGAGTTGTATAGTTAAGTCAATATCTTGTTTCTTCTAATTCTTTAAAAGATACACATGGGGTTTTTTTTGTCCAATCTATAAAATCTCGTGTGTGGTCACTTCTTTGTGACTCTCAGCACCTCTTCATCACCTGTCCACTTGTAATCATAGTTCATTTTATGTTAGGAGGAGACTTGTACTTTGCTTCTTTCCTAGAACGTTGGGATAAACCCTGGCTATGAATGTATTTGTTGTTTATGTGCAGCACCAAATCCCCACCCTGCAGTGGGGCGTGGGAGGTGTGTTGTACAGAAGCCTCCATCCTCATTGCTGCTCTCAAGAGGCCCAAAGGTCTTTCTGATCGAGGCCCATTTTTTTTCTTTTTCTTTCCCTCCCCTGCCTTGAAAACTTTCCACATGATGCCATATGATATGGGATATCCTTACGGCCGATTTAAGTCAGCTGTCCTAATTCTGTTCCCTCCCACCTCCTTGGGCCCTCTGCTGCGAATGGCCTTGGCTCTGTACAGCACTGCTTAGCAGCAACTATAAGCGTTAGTGTGTCATCAATATTGTTTTTCTCCTAGAACCAAAACATAGCATCATACCAGACACTCTGAAGAAAAAAGCTCTGTCCCAGCTGAAAATGAGACAGCATTTAAAAGCATATCATTTGTTTGTTTGTTTTCCTTCCTTGCCCTCAGATGTGTATGTTCTGAGCCTCAGAACCCCAGCAATGAAACCTTGAACGCGTTGGGGAAGATGAATAAATCTGTGGAAACTATCGCATGGAGTAACCTTACAGTAACTGTGAGTATCTAAAAGACAGATGTCTGTATCTGTCTCTTTGTTTTTATATGTACATACACACAAAAAAACTAAATCTCACAACACATAATACTTGTGTTGATTAACATTAATAATATTGTTTTCTTTAAAACTGTATTTGCAGTTCTTTTATTGCGCCCATAAAGCTAAGCAGTGATTGTACTGTTTTGGATAATTGATTTTGTGACAGTAAATTCTACTATCATAAATGATTGCTTGAGATAGCTGCGTGAATACTGGTGGCAGAGCAGTCTTCTTCCTGAAGTGCAGATGAATATGATGAGCAGAATAAACAGGAGATAATTTCCTTTTATTTCCTGGAAAGGATGGATGAGTATTTTTAAGAACATGCAAAGGTAGAAATCGAGGTTAAAATGTGCTAGCAGGTACATGTCTTTAGATCATGTTAGACATGGGTATAAAAGTGCGTGAGAAACTACTTAAAACTTGATTGGATGAAAATAATAATTTGGAAAATTGAAGGTTAAAAGGAAATGTTCGCAAGAATAAGCATGGAAGCGTTACTTTCTGAGCTGGATATTTTGCAGCCACATCTGGTTAATCCCTTGGGTGTCATCAGTCACCTAAACGTAGATGTCTACAGCCACTTTGCATATCCTAGCATCTGGTCTACACCTGCGTTTAGTATAATTTGCATTGGCTGTAGATTTAGTGTTGAATTTGCTACCTGTATGTGCCTCCTTAAGCCTTCTCAAGATATTTAAAATGGCAGTAAATATCTGTGTACGGGCTCTGCTGGTGTCTGAATCTGGGGTTTACACTGAAATTAGGATGTGTTTTGCGCAGCAAAAATACTATTAAAAGCCTCAGTGTTATACTAGAGTTTTGGCTGTTGTGTTTTCTGCAAACCAGCTGTCTACTCCTAGTCAATTGTAATTACCCAGAAAGGCAATGAATGTAGTATTTAAAACTTATTTTATATTTTGTTATTTACTTTATGTAACTTCAGTTTCTCTTGAACAGTTTTATTTTTCTCAAGCAGAACTGATCCAAAATTTTGTGGTGCTTATAATCAAAATTAGTTGTTAGTCAGGAGAATTTTTTACATAGATATAACAAGCCTGTTTAAAAACTAGGCTGTCGAAATATTACTTCCAGCTTTGATGGCTTCATCTTTCCTTGTGCTCAGTGTCTGCTTCCCTTTGCCTTTCAGTGAGCCTTTTAGATAAGGATGATTTGAGTTTTTCTTTTTTACTCAGTTCTGCTATTTAAAATATTTTTTCTGCTACATTGGATTATTTTTTCTGTCATTTGTATTAATCTAATTTTCTAAGAATCCATTTTTCCTTTAATCGTATCAGGATAAAACTCAAGAATAGAGGTGGGAGAAACTGTGGACATCTCATTCTTATGTCCAGCAAGTTGAAAGTTGATGGTGAATAGTCTGCTTTTCCTGAACATAGCTCTCAGCCTTAATTTACGTGTTCAGTCTTTTGATGCATTGAGAAATAGAATAGAAATGAGGTGAATGTGATTTAAAAAAAAAAAAAAAAAAAAAAGTTATTTGGGGCTTTCTGAGATTCTGAAAAAAATGAATAATTGCTACTGTGACTCTTCTGGAACAGACGGTTTTTTTGGCATTTCAGGGTGAGATACTGATGGAGGAAAGAATTGCCACAATCCCCCAAAGAAGGTTTTTATGTGTATTTGCTATTGGTAGGTTGCAAGTTTGAGTATATTAAATGACTAAAAATTTAGAAATTTAAGGATTTTCTCTCTTTGCAGGAATGTTTAGAATTTCACGGTGTGTTTCATGGATCTGCTTGTGGCCATCATGGACCATATATCCCAGATGTTCTCTTCTGGTCTGTTATATTATTCTTTACAACATTTTTCCTCTCCTCTTTCCTTAAGCAGTTCAAGACCAAACGCTATTTCCCAACTAAGGTAATTCCCATTAGAGATGATTGTTACTTTGTGGTAAATACATTAATAGTGAATGCATTAATATAGCTTAGAAGGGTTGAATTTGTTTATTTTGCTTCAGAACTTTGTTTTGAGAGTGTAACTTTAACTGTATTTCCTCTAAGTTAGAAGAGGAAACGGTAAGCAATGTTTTCTTTGAATTCAGAAAATTAAGATATTAAAGAAATCGACTGCTGAAAATTCAGTACTTTAGTATTCTTTCTTGCCACTGTAACAAAATGTTCTGAATATTAGAATATCTGAGTATGTCTGTCTTTCATACTAATGGCTATCGGCAGATACCATCTGGAGGGATTATTTTCCCAGTTTCCTCGCCCAGTAGTACAGAGTAATTGGTCGCTTTCTCCAACCTGATGATGTCTGAAGTGTGTTGAGTTGTTCCTGAGGGAGATTACTGTTTCTAATAGAAGATAATATGAAGATTGTCCTTGGACTGATTTATAGAATATATTTCTACTAGGCAGAATAAAGTGGGTGGATCTTCTCTGGACCTCACCTTGTACCTACAGTGTGCTCCTAATGCTTAACAAAGTCACCTTTGATAACCTGAATTTGTTAGAAAATATCGCTCCCCTACAAATTGAACATCAGATGTATTATTATTGATTTCAGAACAATCCAGAGGTTTTACTGAATTAAGCTGCAGGAAACTAGCTGTGATGACCCCTCCTCTCAGCTGGGCTGAGAGGACAGAAAGATGAGGAAGAAGTTAATGTGAAGCAATCTGCTTCTTGTACTAGATAACTTCAAATGGGATTATCAGATGAACTGTTGTACAGAAGACTCAACTTCATGCTGTGCTGGCAGGCAGCTTAAATTTAAAAATAAAAATAAAATGCATGTAATGTTCAGTGATGTAGTATAATATAAATAGACTTCACTATTCATAGGGAAGAAGATTCTGCTGATGAGAATTGTTTCATCATTACGAGTTAACATAGGCTTTTTTCTTTATAGGTGCGTTCTACGATCAGTGACTTTGCAGTATTTCTGACGATTGTAATCATGGTTTTGATTGACTATCTTGTAGGAGTGCCATCTCCTAAGCTTCATGTTCCAGAGAAATTTGAAGTAAGAAATAAAGCCTTTTTTTTTTTTTTAAAAAAAAAAAGCCTTTTAAATGCTTGCAGCTTCGTAGACAATGGAACAGTCATATTAAATAAAAACGGGAATTTAACTTTTTGACTTGCATTGTAGTTTAAGTAATCTCCCCTTTCTGTTCTGAATTGTTTCTCTTGACAAAACACTGCTTCGTGCTGTAGTATTACTGAAAAGTATGTAGTCTTTACTGCAAGTGTGCAGAAATCAAGGAATGGAATGGATGTTCTAATTTTTTCCATATCGCATTCATATTTAACAGTTAGTCAGTCTTTAGGTCAAAGCCACTGGGTAAAAAAAAAAAAAAAAAAAAATCAAAGCTTGTATTTAAGAGACTGTTTACATGTTCACTGCAGGTAATTTTTGTAGCAATGAAATCTATACTTTGTTTTAGTGAATATTTGTTTTTTTTTTTTTCCAGCCCACACATAAGGACCGAGGATGGTTCATAGACCCTCTTGGAGGCAATCCTTGGTGGACGCTCCTTGTAGCTGCTGTTCCTGCTTTACTCTGTACCATTCTCATTTTCATGGATCAACAAATAACAGCTGTTATTATAAACAGAAAAGAGCATAAGCTGAAGGTGAAAGTCTATCCATTTTCACAAAACTCTAGTTTTGTATGTCAGGTTTATTTTAAATCAGATCTAGTCTAAGTCTGCAAAACAAACAGCTACTGAATAAATGGGTATATCGAATAATATAGAGTGACTATAATTTTGCAGGCACTTTAAAAATCTGTAACTTTCATATAAATGTTATCTACCAAGTAAGTTATAAATCTCGTATCATATAAATAGAGAAAGTTTATCAAATGATTCATTTCTTTGCTTGATTTCACAGAAAGGCTGTGGTTATCATCTTGATCTGTTCATGGTTGGTATTATGTTGGGAGTATGTTCCATAATGGGCTTACCGTGGTTTGTCGCAGCAACTGTCCTGTCTATAAGTCATGTTAACAGCCTGAAAGTTGAATCTGAGTGTTCTGCACCAGGAGAGCAACCAAAGTTTTTGGGAATCCGGGAGCAGCGCGTGACAGGATTGATGATTTTTGTCCTGATGGGGCTGTCAGTGTTCATGACCTCTGTGTTAAAGGTAGGAGTTTTACTTGGATTTTCTTTGTGCTTTTGATTTTCTTATTGTGATATAATATTTTGTGATGTTAGTACATCTTATTACGTCAAGTAATTCATGTTTAGGTCTATTGTCAAACTACGTTTTTAACATCAGGTGTTGATTGAACAGAAACAACCAGTGGAGGGAGATGTGGGAAAACTGAACAAGCTAAAAGTATAGTGAGTAGAGAAGAAAGCAAACTTTTTCCATGTTGCGTGGTTTTCTTGCTAGTGGCTTATTTTTTTGATTTTCAAGTCTGCGTTACTCAAAATAGTTCTGTAATTCTTATGTGAATATATAAACGGAGTGAGAAAAGGAATGTGATAAAGTTACTTGAGCAGAAGTGATGTAATATGGCCAGTGGAGCAGAAATCGAGTTCAAGAAGTGATAATCAGAAATGACATTGCCTACTTTTCTTTCTTTTTTACCTTTTTAAGCTGCTTTTGAGGTCTGAAATGTAAAGATTATCTATCAGAGTGTTGTGAAATGGAGGTGAAATAGAGATTTTGCAGGTCAGATTAGGGCCTCAGTGTACACTTGCTCTAAATTTATATCAGTTCAGTGAGCTTCCATTGCATCAACTCCAGCAGTTAGGAGAGAGAAATAAATAAAAAAAACCACAACTGTCTTTTAAATGACAAAACAGCAGTTATGCCATAAAATGCATAATTGCTAATATCTTTAAAGAACTTTGTATAAGTGTCTTCAAAGACAGATCACAACTCAGTTCACAAACAGATAGCTTCTAAGCTGTGCAGGAATAGGTGGTGGTAGGAAATAAGCCCATGAACATGCAGCTACAGTTTAGTAATTCTAACTACAAATTATTACATGTAATTATAAATAAATAAATAAAATAGCTGGCCATTTGTACAAGTTAAAGACCTTAGGGGTTTGAAAACAATGAGGTGATATTTATAAATATGTATTTAGATCAAACAGTCTCTGATAGAAAAGCCACCAGGAGCTCAGTTGTATAACAGACAATCAGAATCAAAATCAGGAATACTAAAATGGATTTATTATTGCTGAAAAGCTGAAGGTGCTGATTGCTGAACCCTGGTGTTTATCCCACTTTTTAGCAGCTGATTCTTGGAAAGTAAAACCTGCATTTGTTATGGGATCAAGGGTAATACGAATGGGATTACTGCAATTCATTCTGTGAATTACTTTTGTTTTTCACTGTGAGTGACTGTTATTGTTCAAAAGAAGAAAGGAGGACAATACCTTGAACTGCAGACTCTGTGCTTTTGCTTCATGTGTGAATGTATGCTGATTTATTCAGTAGAATTTAATGCTAATAAAGTACTAGCATGTCAAATTATGTTGCACATGGTAAAGATGCCATCTAATACATGTACACACAGTAATTAATCCCTAAGGCATAGTTTTATTCCACGCTATTTTAAGTTTCAGTGAAAGCTTTTGTTCCGGCTTGATGGCAGCAGTTTCTATTAAGATTTCTTTACTCAGAATTTCAGTCGATTTGGGAGCAAAGTAAGCTTCATTTGCTTTGTGTAGGCTGCACATGTTTGATGCAGGTGCCACTGAAATCAGTGGACAACTTCATTATCTTAGTAAGTTTTAAATTGATTTTACTGCAAACTTAGCCCTGAAAAAAAATTAATGGTTATGGTTTCCTTTTGTTTTGTGTGCTCTGGAAAAAGTGTGTTAGCGAGGGAAAAAAAAAACTTCACATGACAGTTTCACTGAAGTTGGTTGTCCCAGTATAGTTCCTATCAAATAGCAACTTTAAACCAGTATTGTTAGCATTAATAGAAACACTGGTTGCAACCTAGGAAATGTAATCCATGGGCAGTCAAGACTGAACTACTTTTTTAATTCTGATGACAGCCATATTAGCTCTAGGGAAATGACGCAGGTCCTTCTGCAGCTCCCAGCTATTTTTGCTTTTCAATGCTGCATTTATTCCTTCTATAAATAGAGCATTAGCCTTTGTAGATTTTCACATAAGTAAAATAGGAATTAAAATAATTTGGTTCACGTCTTTCACTAATATGAACTGTTAAGTTGTACCATGTTGATTCTACAAGTAACTCCACTCCATTGGTGTTGTTTTCCTCTGCAGTTTATTCCAATGCCAGTTTTGTATGGTGTCTTTCTTTACATGGGAGTGTCTTCATTAAAAGGCATTCAGGTAAAATCTGACTTTATGGAACAGTTTGCTTTTGTTTAAATGAAAAGGAAAATGCAAGACATTATTTTACATCAGAATCAATAAAGTTAACCAATATTGTCTGAGAAGGATGTAGGATAATATCCAAAGTATCACGTTCAGTGTTTGTTCTTGCCACTGTCTTCAATTCTTTTGCTTTTATTCCTTCAGTAGAGTAGCTGAATAGTAAATTTTCTGAAATACTCTAAAAAGTTATACTAGTAATGTTTGAGAGGAAAACAAACAATAGAGACCCCAGCCCCTTGAATTTTTGGGGATCTTTGCTAGTATTTTAATTAGGATTAATTTGTTTATAGAGTCTCCTAAAAATGTTTTTTTTATTTAAATATTTCCTTCTGGAGGGGAAGAAAATCATTAACTGAAGGATGATTTTGTATTTCGCTGCAGTTTTTTGACCGTATAAAATTGTTTGGAATGCCAGCCAAGCATCAACCTGACCTGATATATCTGCGTTATGTACCACTCTGGAAGGTCCATATCTTCACAGTTATTCAGCTCACTTGTCTAGTTCTTTTGTGGGTGATTAAAGCCTCTGCAGCTGCTGTTGTTTTCCCTATGATGGTAAGTTATCTGTTCTACAAGTTAATCATTTGCCAAGAGTGTGTGCATCATCCAATATCTCTTCAGAATGTGTTTGCTACCTTATGAGGGTAGGGACTGTAAAAGAAACAAGCTTCAGTAGCTGTTCACTTTTGAAATATGAGAACTCCTGAAAGTAAGCAATTCAGCTTTGAAAAGCTACAAAAGGGGAAATGATCTAACTTAGCAGTAAGATAAGACTGGTACTAGGAGAAAAGACTACAGTTAAAAACACTGAATGTACTGAAAGTGTGTGATAATGTTTATTTCAGTAGTTTAATATCAGTGATTCCTTTTATGGTTCTCTTAAGGTTTTAGCATTAGTGTTCATTCGCAAGCTCATGGATTTATGTTTTACGAAAAGAGAGCTTAGCTGGCTCGATGATCTTATGCCAGAAAGTAAAAAGAAGAAAGAAGACGACAAAAAGAAAAAAGAGAAAGCAGTAAGTATAAAAATACTCAAACTGAACATGTTGTAAATTAATGGAAAACACTTAGTGGTACTTAAAATTCTTTTACCCAAACATAGGTTTTGAAATCCTTTACTAATGAAACTTACTGATTGAGCAACAGTTACTGGCTGTTAAGGACAAGTCACTATTTATTTTGGTGATGTTATGAATTATGACTCTTCTTTGTGAAGGTAGCAAGCAAAGTAGAACAAAGTGGTTCTTAGCACAACATGTTGCTACCTCTGCCATTCATCAGGTTTGAAGGTATATATGGAAAGAAAAACAGTGAAGTAGGAATCTTGACTCCTTGAAGTAGTAGCAAAACTTCACCATACAAAGGACCTTCTCCTTGTGTGTGTATGTAGAATGACGGTTAAAACCAACTGCTGGTTGGTAATAATGTATAACTGAATAATAGTTGTGTAACTTCTCAGTAAAAGTATCAACTGGCTGTACACCAACTAGCTGAATTTCTTAAGCTTAAAAATGTTATGATCTTAGCTAGATGTCATGCTTTCTGCTGCCGTACCTTCAGGGAAGTATTTTGCCCCAGAGCCCTATGGAAATACATTGTCAGCGTGCAAACTTCTTGGTTTCTTCTGTATGAAAAATTTTGTAAAATGTTTACTTAAAATTTACAGGAGGCAGAGAGAATGCTTCAGACAGAGGACAATGAAAGCGTACACCTCCAGTATGGAGAAGGAAATGTTTTGAATTTTCCTGTAAAAACTCTAAAATACAGGTATAACAAGATGTCAATCTTCTAAGAAGTATTTCTATTGAATGCAATAATTTACTTCATATTCAATTGGTCATGTATGAGCTTAATTTTTTCCCCAAGCTAGTAACTCAGCCCTGATTGGCAAGTGTTAAGGTATATCCCTTGGTGCTATGGTGGTGGGTTTTTTTTTTTTTTTTTTTGGTGGAAATGTCTTTAATTATAAATTTACATGACCATCTTGAACAGATCTGATGACTCAATTTCGACCAGCTGTTCTCAAGGTGAAGAAGCTTCCTTGGTCAGTTTTTGTGGAATACTTGTGTGCTACTGTGCATGAAATATTGAGTATTAAGCAACTAATAGCATCAGTTGAGCCATGTGTTTACCAGCCACTTGGATTTTTCACTAGTAGTCTAAATGTGCAGTTCTTTGATGGTTTATTTAAGTGAGTGCTAATTTCTGTGACCTAAAAAAAAAAACTGTTTTGCAGGCAGTCTTTTTGCTTAAGAAGGTCATTTGCTGAATGTACATTGGAGGGCAGCAGGGTTGTCTGCTCTCTTCCAGGAAAGGAAGTGCTGCAGTTTCACAGCACTGGAAGGTGTTTTGCCTCAGTATGTGTCTCTTTTACTGGAGATGTATTCTGGTTAGTTGTCAGGTATTTTACAGCTGTTCAACACAACTGAAAGTTATGACTAATGAGTAGCATGCCAACTTTTGTCTAATTCTAAAAATTCCTAGATTAAAAATCAGGTGTTGGGTCTACCCTGATTCAGTCATAGAAATCACCAAGGTTGGAAAAGACCTCCAAAATCATCTAGTACAACCGTCCACATACCACCAATGTTTTTCCACTAAACCATGTCCTTTAGTATAACATCTAAATTGGCTTGGGAACAGGCAGGTTTTCAGTTTAGACATATATTCCTGCTCAGTCCTATTGTCTGGATTGAGCAGGCTCAATCCAACTTCAGCAATTCAAGTGAAGACTATGCCAAAGCATTTAAAAAATTTTTTAACTGAGTAATTGCTAATTGCTCTCATGGTAGAACTATGAGTTCATCAATTGTCTGTGTGTGTATTTACTATGTATTTTACTGTATTGCAACTTGTGGGGATTCCCAGTGAAAAATAGGCTTTGAAATGTTTCTGTGGTGCTTTGATGTAGTCATACATCTGCAGTAGATTCTGAAGCTTAGGTATTGTCTGTAGGGATGTTTAAGTCTGCTTTACCTGTAAATGTGTGAAAGGCAAAGGTCAAAAATAAATTTTGAAAGCTTACCACCTGTGGTACAGAACTTCAATAGGGAAAAAAAAGTCAAGGCATTCAAATACGTGCTACTTCTTAATCTGAACTGAGTTACCACTTCCAGAATTTTGTTTACTTTTTTGCACTTGGTTATTTACTGGAAATAGCTTAAAATAATTCTGATGTATGAATGCCCTAACAGAACTGTATGATTCATTTTATTATTTATAAATATGCAAAATAATTTTCTGAAGTAAGAGGTAATTTAGAAATGAGATACCACTAACAGATTGAGTATCTGTGACAAACTGTTGATGATACCATGAGATTAAGGTAGCACTAGTGAATTATTACACTTAAGTTTTTGTTGAAGTACCATAGTAAGTGATGAATTCAACTTGTGGCTGTGTAAATATTGAGAGAAGGCACAACTGATGTAATTTATGAGTGACAACAAGTGTAATGTTTTTGAAGGGCATTGAATACTAACCAGAAAGTATGTTTGTTCTTTAGCGTTGATCCCTCAGTTGTAAACATATCAGATGAAATGGCCAAAACTGCACAGTGGAAGGCTCTGTCCATGAGTACTGAGAATGCCAAAGTAACCAGAGCTAACCTGAGGTAGCTATAATTACTCACGTGTTTTCTAACTTTTGTCATGTCTTTGGTAGCTAATTACTGTACTCATATTTATTGAAGTATATATCAGATAATGAGCATACATGGTTTATAAATGGACTTTTCACTTGCAAGGAACTTGATTTTGAGCTTAATTTTTGCTCTCTGCTCTGAAATCAAACAATGTCAGAGGACATTGTTAAGTGCATTATTACTATTTTAATGCCACTTCTAATTTGCTTAATACGGTTGTATGCTACTCTGATGGGTTTAAGGGATCTAAAACCTTTATTAGAGTGTATACGAGCATGGGAATTGTTACAAATTACAAATACCAGGGAGAATAAAAGGTAAGTACAGCATTTTCACTGCTGCTTGGATCTTCCACTGGGTTGGTGGGTTTGGATATTTGCCCAACTTAGTTTAGATTTCTAAAAATTAAATTGGCTCAGATAGTATTTTTATTGGATATGAAATATACTTGAATGAAGTACTATCTTGACTCTTGAGTATAAAATGTTTGATGACTAGCCTTGAGAAAAATGAACAGTATCTTAAATAAAATATCTTAAATGATCTTCTTTGCTTTCAACAGCCCTGAGAAACCAGAAAGTGTGAAAATAAATGTGGAAGATTCACCTATTGTGAAATACGTGGATGCTGAAACATCTTTATAGAACTGAACCAGGGGGAATTGTGTGTATTTGTGTGTGTGTATATATATCATTGTAGGATATTATACCATTGAAGTGTGATTTCCAATTTAAGGAGTAACATGTATTTAATTATGCCATTGTTTAGGGAACTGTAGATATGCTGACATGAGAAGATTTTCCTACAGATCAGTTGAGTGGTAATCACACTTCAGCTATTTATTTTATTCAGAATTTTATTTTCATTTTAAATAGGAATATTGTAATGAATGCATATTATTTTCAATAATCAATATGTGCATAAAAGTCAAATCAGCTTTTGCTGATGATTACTGGTCCACATTGCTTAGAATTTTGCAATACCTCTGTTTATAACGTGTGCTACAGAAGTTTGTTTTCCATGCAGGAAATTACTGCTTGTTTTTGCAGGGTATACTTTTTTTGTGATTTCATAGATCAAATATTAATGTACTGTTAACATGAACTACTGTGTTTTCTGTCTCCACTACATGCTAATGTGTTTTGGATTCTGTCACTCATATTTTACAGGGGAGGCCTAGAGCCCTAAGTCAGATGGCTAAATAACCCTTGAAATACATGTAAATATCCTGTTCTGCTACTTTTAAATATACCCCTGATTTTTCATGGTCATCCAGTAGCCATATGATCTTAGTAACTGTAGTTACAGTCCCAAGTCAGTATTTGCCATTCTGAAATCTGTGTTTACACAATATAAATTGAATTTATAGACAGCAATTTGTTCTGTAGGAAGTTATACTTGCTACACCAGTACTCTTGATTTCTTTACCTGTTTTTATTTACACTTTCCATTGACTTTGAAAAACTGATTTACTCATCTCTAAGACTGACGCTTGAGAGTATTTCATGTCCTTATCAAAATATCTTTCTTGCTCATTTTTAAAATTTATTATATATTTGATTAAATTAGCCACAGTTTAATTCTGTAATAGGTTTATGATCAGTATTATTTTATAGATTACAAATTGCTTGTGGTATTTCTGTGTACAGTTCTGATTCTCTTCACTGTAAAGGGCATATGTGATAGCACACCAACTTATTTTAAGCATTTTATTTATTTTAATTAGTATAAAATTTTATCGTGTTAGAAGAATTGAAAAAGTAAATATTCATTTATTGACGTAAATGGGATTTTGGAGGTTCATTGATTAAAAATGCATTGATCAAAAAGTGCATTTATTGTACTTACATTTTTGAGATTTAGTGTTTAGCAATGTAAAATCTGAGATGATGAGAATTTTATGTGTAAATGAAAACCTCAATCACTTACCTGCTGCAGTTTCCATTACTAATATTTTTTTGCCTTATGCCATTGTTTTTTGGCTTGAATTTCTGAAATGGTCTTTTTAGATTCTACCAGCCCTTCCTGGATGTATTATAAAGGCTTTAATTAGAATCTGTGCACATTTCAAACTAGAACATACTGTTAGCTTAATTCTGTTTTGGTAGATTTTTGAGTTTTACTGTGGACCTCCTGGTAAAATTCTCAGTGAATGCAAAAGGAGCAGATTTTGGAGGAAGGCGGAGTTCATCTGGAAGTACCACCTGAGGTGAAATTCTGGTATTCTTCAGACAAGTAACAATGAGATGAAAGATTATTATACGTTATGAAAACAAGCCCATCAGTTGGAATAAGAGGAAATATTTGAAAATAATGCTTAAGTTATACGGGCTGTTAACCGTTCCCGTTGCACATAATGTAATTTTTGTTCTCTCCGTTTGACTGAATTGATAAGGCAGTTTACTTGAAAATACATAATAGCGTACAGCAAAATGAATGATCCTACCCAAACTCTCATGACAAAGGCTCAGTGGAAAAGAAAGTGAGGTCTGCATTACTAATTTGACTAGTACTGTATGTGACCTCTATAGGATGATAACCATTTATCCTTAGATAACAGCATAGCTTGTGCCTTAGCTTGAGTATATGCTCTTTCAGGAAATAGCTATTTTCCCTCTAGTGAAACTGAGATGCAATGAAAATATGGCAGATGGTTGCCCAAAACTGTTAGCATTATTCAAAAGAAAAAAACCAAACACATCTGCTTGTCAGTTACTGGCTATTAGCTGGCTACTGGTGAATCTAAGAAGGAAAATACTATTTTCAGCAGTTTACATAGTGTTACCCACAATATGCTACTTTTGTACCATTCTTCTTAGTAGTATTTTATACATCAATCATATTCAGAGCCCTGTGACTGTTTCCAAGATTCAGAAGATGATTAGAATCCTCTTAGTTTTTTTTAACTCTTCAGTGCCAGAAATCAGGGTTCCCTGGTGCTATACAACTTTTATCTGGCTTCTGCTTTTGAAGGGTTAAAGAATGGCCAATATTGCAGGAAGCAGGTCTTTTGAAGTTTAAAAACAGCAAACGATCCACCAAAGCCCACAAGTCTAATTGCAGTATTTCTTGAATTCTAATTCTGTAGACATTTTCATCAGTGCCAGAAATACCATGACTTGCAAAGCAGTTTACAGTGACCTTTAGTTCCAGTGTTCTTTGTTAGTAGCGTGTCCTGCTTGCACTTTTTTCCCCATGTGCATAGAAGACAACCTGGTATTGAGTGCATAAAACCCATGGATAACTTACAGTTAAGTAACTTACTGCTCATTGTATACCACTTTTGCTTTAAAATTGTGCATAGTTGAAGTAAAGCTAAGGATATCGTGGACTGTATATAGATAAGTTTTGCCTTAATGGATGCAAAAGAGCAGTGATAATAACCGTGCACTGATTCTTTCATAGGGATTAAGCCCTATAAAAATTAAGCCAATATATTTCCATTCCAGCAGTTAGAGGTAAATAAACAGTCCTGCACTTTTTTTTAGATGCCTTGGTTTCCCGGAATGGAGCTTAGTGCTACTGTGTATCTGGCTGCAGAGCCACCTCAGGTAGTCCCCCAGTCATCTTTTTTTTTGGTTTGTTTTGTTTTCCCTTTTCTTCTTCTAATTTATTTATAAATATGAATGTTTACATAAAGTGTGGGTCTTAATTTTGACCACTCCATTTAAATTATCATCTAAAATATTTCACTTAAAATACAATCTTTTGTTTAAATTAAACTCTACAAAACTCCTTCTCAGTACTTCTCACGTGTTACGATGACATGCTTTCATTCTGTTTACATATGCCCAAGTTAATTATACCTTCCTAGATTAATTTTGGAGCTGCAACAGAATATATTGTTTAGTAAAATGTTCCAAATTGCCAAGTTAGTCGTGGTGAGGCCATTAGGGTAGAATTCAGTGCCCTGTAGGGGTTTTTCAACCAAATGTACAGGCCATTCTTTTTTTTGTATGTAAATGAAAGCTTTCCCATAACTTTTCATTTGCTTCACTTGTGTCTTTGTCTTTATGTGGTAGTTTCCTAGTTCCTGCCCCGTGTCAGGCAGGTTCGGCTTCTGTAAAATACACCTGTGACAAACTGGTGTCCTGTCACAGAGCCTGCACAGTTTTAAAGGATTATCTTGTACATACGTTCTGTAAATCTAAGATAAATGACTCATGATTTTCGGTTCACAGTGTAGCCTCTTAGATGAGCATCACAATGATTTTAGTTTTCCTTTTGCTTTCTGTGATTAGTAATGTTTTAATTACTCATTTAGGTAAAATTTATTATAAAGTACAGTATGAACGTGTGAAATACTTTGTTTATACCAACAGTAATTTATTTTACAGCAAATTTTAAGACTAGAAGCACACAGCTTTGAGTCATTGTAAGACTAGTGCTATGAATACAAAGCAAATTGCTTAGAATTTTAAGTCCGTTTTATTTTGTAACTTTTTTTTAGGGAGAACTTATAGGAACTTCTTAGTTGGCATTGAAGTTGATCTAAAAGACATTTTCATACTGAATTTAGTATCCGTTGGCATTTGTTTGGAATAATGAGTTTGAAAACCAGTCCTTTTCTACGTGACGCCGTTGGGGCAAAGCACACCCTTCGCAATACCGCCCCTCCTGCTGCGGGTGCTCCGCGCAGCTCTGTCTTCCGAGGTTCGGCACCCGCAGCTGAGCCGCGCTCTGATCTCAGTGCCGATGGTCGGAGGCGCCATCGCATACTGTACGGTTCCACTTTGTATGACCGCTTTTCTAATGGCAATGATGCTTTTTTACTTTATAACGGAATCCTAAACGAAGCATTGTTCCAAATGTAGAATCGATCTTCAGTTTGTATAGAAAACACCAATCTCAGACTTGTCTTCAATGTGAAAGATCCAGCCTTTGTTGTTTTTAATTACTGGTAGAATAAAATTATCTTTTGTAACGTTTCAGAAAGTTGGCAAAAGCAATAAAAATCTACTGAACAATGTCTCGCCTTCTTGTATTTGTGGTGGAGAGCCGGGCTGCAGCTCCGGACGGGCGTCCTCGTTTTCATGGCAACGGCGACCGGCGTCGGCGGTCGCTAGGGTATCCTCGCGCCTCCCAGCACGGCGCCTTGCGATTGGCCGCCGCGTCGTCTCTTCCCAAAGAAGTGGAAGTGCGATTGGCCGCCGGCGGGGGCCGCAGTCCCGAGGACGGTGAAGCGGTGGCGGAGGCTGCGTGCGGGGGCTGCCGCGTGAGTGGGGCAGGGCAGGGGTGCCCCCATGACAGCCGCGTGGGGAGAGGCTGTTGGGCCGTGTCCCGAGGGCCAGCTGCAGGCGCCTGTTTGGGAGGGAGCCGGCCCACGGGGAGGGTGGAGGAGGTCGGGGAGTCGGGCTGCAGCTTCCTCAGCGCTTCGTGGTGTGGTCAGGAAGCTACCGGGCGGTCAGATGGTGCGGCCGTTGTGTGATTAAAGTCGTAGAGAGGTACAGCGTAAAGATGTCAAAGGTGTTAAAAAAATTGAAACGTGGTGTTAGCATTTGGAAATGCATGCAAATGTGCTATGTGGTATAAAACACATTAAAGGTATCAACTGCTGGGGCAGGGCTGCCTAGTCATAAATGACACACAGAAAGTGCAGGGAACCGGTTTGTGTTGTGTCCCATCCACCAGCCTGCGGTCACATCCGGTCCTGAGTCTCCCCTGGCAAGCTAGAGGTAATGTCTCTTGGGTAAGGACTGCTTTGTCCCCGCCTTGGAATCGTAGAATCATTTGAGTTGGAAGGGACCTTCAAAGGTCATCTAGTCCAACTCTGTGCAATGAATAGTTCAGGTTGCTCAGAGCCCCATTCAGCCTGACCTTGAATGTCTCCAGGAATGGGGCATCCACCACCTCTCTGAGCAACCTGTGCCAGTCGCCTCACCACCCCTACTGTAAAGAACTCCTTCCTTATGTCCAATCTAAATCTCCCCTCTTTTAGTTTGAAACCATTTCCCCTTGTCCTATCATCACAACAAATTCTGTTAAAAGAATCTGACCCTTCTTTCTTACAGTCCCCTTTAGATGCTTGGAGGCTGCTCTCAGTTCTGCCTGGAGCCTTCTCAAGGCTGAACACCCCCAGCTCTCTCAGCCTGTCCTTGTAGAGGAGATATTCCATGTTTGGGATCATTTTTGTGGCCCTGCTCTGGGCGCGCTCCAACAGGTCCACAACTCTCCTCTGCTGAGGTCTCCACATCTGGATGTAGTACTACAGGTGAGTCTTCACCAGTGCAGAGCAGAGGGGCAGGATCATCTCTCTCTACTGGCTCCCAAGCTTTTTTTGGTGCAGCCCAGGGTACAGTTGGCTTTCTGGGCTGTGAGGGCACATTGCTGGCTCATGTCCCGCTTGCCATCCACCAGTACCCCAAAATACTTTTCAACAGGGTGCTGTGCTCTATCCTTTCATCCTTCAGCTTGTATTTGTAGTGGAGGTTGCTTTGACCCAGGTGCTAGATCTTGCACTAGGCTTCTTGAGCTTGTCCAGGTCTCTCTGGATGGTCTCTTTCCCATCCCTCAGGTGTGTCAGCCACACCACACAGCTTGTTGTCATCTGCATACTTACTGAGGATGCACTTGATCCCACTGTTGATGTTATTGATGAAGATATTAAAGGACAATGGTCCTAGTACTGACCCCTGAGAGACACACTAGTAGCTAATTTCCATCCAGATATTGAGACATTGACCCTCACCTTCTGGGTATGATCTTGCAGCCAGCTCCTTGTCCATCAAACAGTCTACCTATCAAATCTCTGTCTTTCCAATTTGTAGAGAAGGGTGTTAATGGGGACCCTCCCACCTTCCTTCTAACGGTGTTGTCCCCAGCCTTGAACTTTCACCCAGCTGTGTGTTCAGAAGGCAGTAAACCCTCCCTCATGGTTCCCAGTGCCTCCAGTCCCCCAAAGGCTGCCTGATAAGCAGGGCAAACAGCATGAATTTCATACAGCTACATATGATTCTTGCCTTGGTACAGGGCTGCTATCTACCGCTCAGAAATCTACTTTTCCTTCATCTATGTGCCGCAGATTGGCATTGTGGGCTTAGGCAGAAAATGCAGATACAAGATACGATCTGGAAAAAAGCCCAGAATCTCACACTGTGTGTGCCCAAGAATGTGAAAACAGGCCTGGCCTTTTATGGCTTCCCGAGAACTGGTTTGGTGCAGAGGGAAAAGCAGGGGACTGTGTTTCCGTTTATTGGGAAAATGGGAACTTCGTTTGGAATCCTAGTTTATCTTCAGAGAATCTTCTAAGAGGTGATTAAACAAAATTCAAGAAGGAAATACATCATATGGAAGTTTTCACATAGGTTAAACGTGCAAATTCCTGTATTGATTCAGCTGATACAACTTGTGAGAAGTACTCTTCAAATGTTGTCTGTATGTACTCATGGATTGGGAATTTCCTAGGCTTGTACTGCCCAGTGGTGGCTCTTCTAACTGCCACGCTGTCTGAAAATGAAAGGGAAGCAGGCCAGCCCTCTGCTTTCATCTGACTAGAGAAGTAAAAGTACATTTTGGGAATTTTTTAGTCTTCTTTGATGCATTCTTAGCCAAGATTTGACCGTATTGGAAATGCATTTCTAATATGCTGATAGTTGCTCTTTTAAGGAGTGATTTTTCATCTAACCTCACACCCAGCTTATGGTATTAGATAAATTCCTATCTAACAACGGCATCAGAAGTCTTCTACTGCTTCTTTATCCAGCTCAGGCCAGTTAAACTTCCGTACATAGTTATGTAGTGGAACTCAGCCACTAGAGTGATTAAGGAAGGAGTTCACAATCAATCAAGCAGCTAGTTAGATTACAAAGCTGTTTGTATCTGTTATCCATGTCCAGTAGTTATTGCTAATAAATATTATGAAGAACATAAGATATCTTTTTGTTCGAGAGTGTTTTTAAACATCAAACTGTAGTTTATGGAGGTAATTTATTCTCCAATATGTCTTTGCGGTTTTGTTTATTTGGGGGGTTCTTTTCACCTTCTGAAGCTTTATGACCTTGTGTCATCTGAGACAGACTGGGCCACAGATCAAATCTGTTGTGGTAATTCCTTTGTCTCCTGTTTTTCATCATGTGGTTTTTTTTCTGACAGGGTTCTTGGAACGTTCCTTGTCCTACCCTGCACACCAACACTGTTAGAATGCATCTCTCTTCTTATGTAATTGAGTTAATGTAACTAATTAAAAGTAATTATCACTAGTTATAATGAATTAGTTAATATTGTTCTCATTTCATTGTCTTAAATGAAATGGAATAAGGCTCTATCTATACTGTAGGACGTTTTCCTTAATACATTTCTGTTGTTTTTAAAGGTTGTCCAATCCCAATCTTTTTCTGGCACTACCTGAGTGAGGTGCAAGTGTTGTTTGGTTTGTTTTGCATGCATTACTCATGAGGCCAGCTTACTAGCTAGGGATAGTTAGTAAGATAGTTAATAGTCTGGCTCCATGGAAATTTGTTCTGGCACAAGTAAAGACGAAACACAGGGGTGGGAACGTACTCGTGTAACTGTGTGAATCAGTAAGGACATTTTCCATGTCTGTTTTCTCTCAGGGTTATGGCTGGTGCATGGAAAACAAGGGGTTGTTTCCTGTGGTACCCCTCACTCAGGGTGTGGTGCACATACGCTTGGCTTAATGACTGGCTGCTGATGAAAGGGTTTTCTGTGCTTCTCTTTTCATAGCTGTGCACTCCTGTCCCCTTCCTTGCCAGCAGAGATGATGCTCATTGGGCTGCTGTAATGGTGACCTAAATTTGTAGAAAACTAACCGTACAAAGAGAAGCACATGGCTCTTTGCCTGTTTAGTTCTCTAAACTCTCGGATTTGGACCGGATAAACTGAACAGGCGAAGGGGAGCGGCAGATTTTGGGAGGGGTCAGCAGCTGCCATTTTCACCATCAGATGGCTGTTCCATTGGTTTAGCTCTGGAGGCAAATTGAAGGGCTCAAATACTTTAAGCCACAAGGATAAATTCTCTGTTCTGCATATTGTCCCTGCCCTTGTACGCCAACAATACTTGGAGACAAGCTATAAAGTAATCAGGGTTAACACAGAGAGGATTAGTTGTAATCTGATTCAGCTTTCCCAGTTCAGCAGACGGTGCAGCCTTGCGATGCCGTGCTGGCAGACGGAGATTGTGCAGGGCCATTCAGCGGCCGGGCCTGCCCGCTTTTCATTGTAGTATTTACTGACTTGTGCACGCTCAGTGTCCTCTAGGAAACAGAGAGGCAGCCTCAGGATGAACCCTCTGCGCTGGATGAGGGCTGCGTCCCTGGGTGTGCTGCATTCCTTCTTTCTTGGTCAGCAGTGAATGAAATTTGGCTTCATGTTGAACATCTGCACCTGTAACAGCAGTAAGCCTCTAAAATACTGCTCAGGTGCTACTCTTTTTCTTCTCGAGTAAGGCACCACCAACAGCAAGACCAGTGGACTGGCAGCCCTAAAGCAAGGTTGAGTGCGGTCTGTGGTTGTAAGGTTTCACATTTGTGAGGTATTTCCTAAATAATCACAAACACCTCACAATTCTGAATGTAACCATGGCTGTAGTGGAATCTTGCTGTTTTACATGTTACATTTTCTAGGATTTATCTATATTTACTCATGGTTGGTTTGTGTTGTTTGATTATTTGTTAAGTTATTGAAATCTGTTCTTTGTATGTGTGTATTCTTGAGCAAGTTGATAATTTGGGAGTGTCACTTTACTGGTGTGTAACCGTGAGGTGATGGTTGCATCATGCCGTGCCTCAGCAATGTGCCAAATGGATTGGGGTACTGGGGAGAGGATAAGAAGCAAAAATATTACTAAATCAGGATGTGGAAATCCATACTCGTGAGGTTTCTTATACATGCTTAACAGTGTACTTGACTTCTCATAACTTTCACTGCTTTTGAAGCAAATTAAATGAATTAATTGAGCTGCCTTCATTTAGTTTAGTCTGATATGAAGAGTTTTGTCTACTTACTGGTAGAATGTGTCCTATTTATATTCATTCCCTAGTGATAGCTGGTGCCTCAGGAATGTTCTGAAGTGTTTTTAATAATGCTGTTGAGGGGATGCATGGAGGAGAATAGAGGAATTTCTTGGAGATCAAGATCCATTGTTCTCTATGGGATTACTAGTGGTAGGATAAAGGCTTTTTCCATAGAACGGAAACAGATGAGATGGTCTTACAGGACACTTCCCAGAGTGCGTTAGTACAGTGCATGGGTTCCTGCTGTCAGCAGTTGCATTTTGGTTAGTTTTGTGTCTAATGTGAGAATGTATAGTTGGGAAAACAACTCCGATTTTTCAGTAGGAAGCAGCATCTTCTGGTTTGTTTGTATTCCTTTTGTTTCCATCCTGGTTGTCTTTGTTTCTTTGCCTTTATGAAGAGGAGGAGTACAAATCAATAGTAGAACTCTACACTGCAGAAAGAGAAAAAAAACCCCAAACTATCAGATCTCAGAGGGAAAGCCCTGGTAAAAGACACACCAAAGGGAATGCCCAACCTATCTGTATTTAGTGAATAGTGGAATGGATAGAAAGAGCCTGGCAGTTGTGCTATATTTTCATTTTTTAAATCATGGGTGCTCTACCAATATGATTCGGCTGTATGTAGTTCTCTGGGTAATCCTTCAGCTCCAGCCTGCTTCTGACTATCTCTTTTTTTTCACTTGGACTAATTGAATAATAAACCAATATGCTGCGCCAACATAATTTCCCTCATAGCAGAAAGAGATTCCACTTGATTATGTTCTCTTTCTATGGCTTTCTGAACAAATATGTGCAGGCGACAAACCATGGGCATTAGTGGGAAGTCAGACCTACTGAATGTGACACAAATAGGCTGAATGTTTGTCTGCAGTGGATCTAATGTATGGTATTGACTCTTCTGAGGCCAAACCATTACAGTTGTGTTCACCTATTGAAATAAGCTTTATGTCCTACTTTGCAAGAGAAGCTGAGTGCTATGGGCATAAGGCATTCAACTGAAATTCAGAAGACTCAGATTCCAACCTCTAGAGAAAATTTATCTGGTTGTTTTCTGGACAGCATGATGTATTACATCGCATATGTTTGTCAGATACCTCCTTTTTCCATCCTTGATCCATCTTTTGTAATTACATGGTAAAGGTGTTATCTCCTATGTTGTCTGAACAATACCTTGTATGACACAACCTTAATGCCAGTCTCTAAGCACTACTTTAATATAAACAAGCTGTTGTGAGAAATAATAGTAAAAATAAGCAAGAGGAAAAATCCTAATAAAAGGGAAGCACAATAGCAAGACAGCTAGTATTATTTACCCTCACCAAAAATTTGTTGGGAAAGTAAGGCTTCTGTATTTTACATTTATAAATTTCTTGTTGATATCTGGAATTCTAAAGGGTATCCTCATGTAATGCCTAAGGTTTCATGTTGAGAAAATGCTAGAGCTGTTTTTTTGTTTGTTTTGTTTGTTTTGTTTTTCTTTTTCCTTTTCATTTAGTTCAGTAAATAGATTTTTGGTGCTTAATGCTGCAATGATGTAACTCTATCATCTTCTTTATTTTTAAGAAATGAGTGCTTTAGCCATGTGATGGTGAGACTGATGCACAATGCCTGATCAGGACAAAAAGCTGAAGAGCACAGAAAAAGCAACAGACAAAAAACCACATGGGATTTCTATGAGGTATAGTATCTGATGTCTTACTTTGTTTGAACTTCAGCAGAACCCCTGTGGAATTTGTACTAGCTGCCAAAGCAGAATGCTTTAATTTGAAATGCGGTATAAACATGACAACTGTTACTCTGGTCACAGAGTTTATTTACACCTTTGTTGATTTAAGGCATTCTGGAGAAGTTCTAAATTCTTTTCCATGCAAAATGAGGACAGTAGACAATTTTATTTTCTGTCAGTTGCATTGTTTATTGACTTTCTTTACTCTTAAGAAGTACTTTTATGTAACTATTAATATATATACTATGCTGTTGTGTTTTATTCTAGGGACTATTCTGACCTTAAAAGACTTCAGTCTCTCTTAAATGCTCCATCAATCAAACAACAGGTATTTTTCAATAGCTATTATTAAACATGCTGTAGAACTGTATAATCACAAATACAGTTGACTATGGTTTGTAGCAAATGCTTGTGATATTGTTGTGTTTCATTATGATTAATTGTGTTAGTAAAATCTTGTGTAGTGTATGTGGTGTCCTTTTTTTTTCTTCCCCCTTGGCAATATTATTGCTTCTCTGTGAGATAAATCCTACTCAGAAAGGGTGGAAGAATGAAGCTGAGCCAATTCCTGTCCTACTCTGCCATAATCTTTATTTAAACAGGAAAAAAAATTTCTTTGTTACAATCTTGAACAGGTTGTATTCAGGTATTAACAGACATAGTCAAGTAGCCTTGTGGGTTTACTTTCTTCAATGCCCTTCCAAAATTTCAGTAGAAGGTAGGATTAAAGATTTAATAGTTACAATATGTAATAAAGTAAGAGTAATAAGAAACAGAAAATTAAAAATCAGCATTTTAACCATAAGCAATTCATCTTCAGAGAATAATTATTCAGCTAAAAATCTTCTGGGCATAAATATCAGTGCATGAAACTTTTAGGATATTGTAAAATCTTCACCTCAAATCATTTGATGGAGCTTGTGCTTGCCATTTGAAGCAATGAAAACCAACATGTGAAGATGGGCGTGAGTCCTGGGAATACCAAAGCAATTTATCTCTTTCTATTCTGTAAAAAGAATATGACATAAGTTAGGGAACTGTCCATGCAATACAGGAGTTATTCATTTCCTTTCCTGGGTAGAGGCATGAATTGCTTCTGAGCCGAAAGCTGAAACATTAATTTCTACAACCTAAGAGAAATATGGAGGCTGTGCACATGGATAATGTGTGTGCTGGAGATTCTCTTGAGCTTTGCTGTTATAAATTTTAAAAGGCAGCTTTCTTTACATTTCATATATCTCCATGTATTTGTTTTCCAGCCTTGCTTTGCGTTCGGTTTTCTACCACTTCAGTTTTTTATCACAATGTATGTGTTTGTATTTTACAATGGCAGATCAAGGGTTTTAACAGCATCTATAGTTCAAGTGAGAAACTGAGAAAAGGTGATTTTGCTTGTTAGCATTTTTGTAAAACTTCAAACACAGTGTTTGCCTCATGAGTACCTCCTCTTTGCTCCTTAGCTTTCAGCTACACATTTTGAAAATGGTCAAATCAGCATAACAAGATCTCTGCAAAATGTCAAAAGCGATGGACAAAAACTCCATCGTCAATGGCAAGAGTCAGCCGAAGATCTTGAGCTTGAAAACTTTAGGTAAAAGAAAGAGCAAGTATGATGACACTGTGTCGTATTTCTGAACACCTTTTTGTGTCTTAGTCTTGTTGAGTTGTGGAAATCATTTATATTTTGTGTCTGTTACTTGTAGTTTCATGTTAACCTGCTGAGATATTAATGATACGATTTTACTTTTCTAAACCTAACTATGAATATTTTTGCTGTGTAAGTTTGACACGTGCTCCCACTCAGTAGAGTGAACTGTTGAAAGCTAATAAATTCAATTCAAATAAAGTAATGGTTTGTTTGGAAAGCTTATATTATACCATTATAATTGACTCAGGTTATGCAAGTCAGACTGTTCTTCAAAATTGTTACTGTCTGGAAATCTGAAATTGTGCTATTCTATTACAAGCACTTGTATGACACTTCTTCATTTTTCTTATTAGTGTTAAGTTTTGACTTGTTAAAATGTAATTACCAGCTCAGCATTTTCCTTTTTTTTCTTTTATTTTTTTCCCTGCCATTAGCGTGACCTACAAGAATGAGAGAAATTTTAGCAAACATCCCAAACATAAGCTGTTTCAAGATATTTTTACCGCTTTAGTTAAGAACCGATTTAACTGCAGGTCAGTATATTAAACACATTCGTTTCCAATGAGGAGAGACCACTCTTTCTTGCCTTAATCAAGGAACGAACATGCATGGATAAGGCCTGGTATATATGTTTCAACAATAGATCTCCGTGTGGAAACCAGTAGCTTCATATTTTTACATAATCTGAATTATAATTTTAAAATGATGATTTTGGTATTAGCTTTGAAGACGAAATGCTTGGGCGGCTGGGAGTGAAGAAGGAAGGATGGAGTATTTTGTTGCAATTGGAATGAGCGAATTTCTAACAACTGTGGTATTTCCCTTGATCATTTGTAGTCTATAGTTTGTTTTTCTAAATAATTTCATTCTTATTTTGATTTTTTTTGTTTGCATTTTATAGAAAAAGCTCTTTCTTATGCAGCTCTCATTTGGATGAGCAGGAAAATTTTGCAAGATCTTCAAAAATGGAAGTGCAAAGAACGTTTGTTGAAAAGAATCTCAGAATTTCAGGATTTGTATTAATATTTACCATTGCTATACACTGTGTTTTTCCTTTTTGAATATCCAATACATTTTATGAAGAATTCTCAGTGCAAAAACTTGAAGGAGGAACCCTAGAGCATTTAAATCTGCTAATGTGTAACAAATAGATTTTACAGTTGTACTTGAAAACTACCACAAAATTTACATAGTTTGCTTGGATCTTTTGGCAGAATTAACTGAGGAGCCATCTTATCTTTAATAATTTAAGTGTGGTTACAAAGGTGATTTAGTTGCCCTTTGTAAATATTTTATCATGGATGTGATGGTTTCCTGTGTTTGGAACTACTGCCACTGCAGTGTGTCAGAATTGTAGAAGCTGTCACCCTGGCCTGCATTACACACTTTTGCAGGTGTAACTATGTTGATTGGGATGCAAAAAAAGAAAAATCCAGCGTGCTTACTTACCAACATTGCTGTGTTGGCAGAAGTTGGAGATGGTTCTGTTGGCAAGAAAACTGTGAAAATGCAATCAGCTTAGCTTAAGTTGTTTGGATATGAAGTTTAACAAAGCAGGCAGAAAAAATCCTGCTGGCATATGCTGAATATTACACTAAGTTCTCTAGTAACATGCAATGTAAATGTATCTATAGTAGAAGAGGCCTGCAAATGTCAACCAGGCTCAGAGAATTACTGTCTCTGCACAGAAATGCGACAAATTATTTGCTCCATTGAAGATACTAACTTTCAAGAGTCAAAATGTTTTGAAAGAATAACTTTGAAGAACCACCATTTAAAGTGAGCTGAAGATAGTTTTCCAACCTGACATACTAACTTTGCCTGCCAGTATATTGTTGCTGCCCATGAAAGTTATGCACTGTTCTGAAGCAGCCAAGTATAGAAGCATAATGAAAAATACTATTATTTTGGGCAGAATGTTGGCATAGAAGGGCTGAGATTTTGCTAGTATCTGTTTGCAAAACATTTATTTTTATCAAAATATTTTTAGCCATTGGCATCTTTCCCAACTGCAAATGATAAATTGAGAACTGCCATATCACATAGACTTCTGTTCCTTGGAAACTTGCCCAGATACAGATTCTGTCCTCTTAGTTAAAGCAACAAAAAATCCTTGAAGATATCTGAATTTAGGTTTATTTTAGATGGGAAAAATGGTGATATATACCTTCAACAGACAAAGGAAGTAGTTATTCTGTTACTGGTATTTATACAGGGCTGCTGTCCCTGGGTGCTTTGTGCTTTCTTCCAAGTCTTGGTCTGGAACTGTATGCTGAAAGAAAAAAAAGGAAATTCTATTAGGAAGTATAATCCTGTATCAAGAATATTTAAATTTATCATTTTGTCACTATGTTGGAATATAAATGGTAAGGAACTGCACAAAATGGAATAGAATTCTATGGTGTTGTATATTCTTAAGTTGTTACAGGCCAATAATCTCATAGTCATTTGTTTCCTGAATCAAAATCTTTTGTATAAATGTGTTTGTACTTGTTTATTGTATTCGGTTTATGTTTTGGATATTTATTTTACAGGGAATGGGTTAATCAAGCTCCATCCATCCATTTTCTTAGAGTATTAATCTGCCTGAGATTATTAATAAGGGATCCATGCTATCAGGTCTGTATGTCAAAGTATTTTTTTCTTGCATAAGAGGATGCATTTACGCATCATGCTTACGGTTGTGTTGTTAAACGTATATGTAAGTGTGTACATTCTTGTGAATGCATACTTATTACATATATGTATGTATATACCTCTGTTTCTATGTCTGAAGATACAAGTGAGTCGCAAACAGATTGCACATATGAACTCTCACTGTTACTGGATAACTTGCTCAATTTCTGATATATATTTTGTAGCTTCTGGTGTTGCTAACCCTAATAAATAACCTTGAAATTTCCATAACAGATGATTTGGCCATTGCCCAGAGCCCTGGGCTACGTATTTACTTTACCTCTCTGTGTAGATATGTAGAACTTCCATAATATAGCAACTGAAGAAAACTGAAAGCTGCCTATTCCTTCTAGCAGCCCAGTTCTCTGAGTTACAAACATACAGCTTTAAAATGTTTTTCTGACGATTATAGCTGTTATTCATAAGACTAAACCCCAGACATCTGTTAGGATATTTGTTTTCATGTATTTCTTTTTAACGTGTACCAAAGATTATACTTACTGTTCTGATTTTAGAACCTTTCAAATTTCATTTCCATAATTTATTTATTTACTTACTGTAAGTAATTCTAAACTCTGAAATTGCTAAGCATATCCAAAATCCATTGACTTTGATTGCTAGAATTAAAGTTTCTCAGCACTCATGACTATCAGGGTACCTTTGTTCAAGTATCTCTTACTGCAGTGTTTTCTGTTTTTTGACCCTCTTTTGTTCATTTGTTTGTTTCATTTAGGAAATGCTCTACAGCTTGGGTGGGACTGAAAATCTAGCTCAGGTAAAATTTCTCCTGGAAATATTGACTACAGTGTTGTAAGCTGGTTTATTATGAGTGGAACGAAATACACTGCAAAAAGCAGTGTACATATGCTCTTGTCTTTTGGAAAGAAGTAAGTGTATTCCTCTGTTTGCATATAAGCAGTTGGTGTGCTTTTTCACTAGTGCATAAAGGAGCTGTCCTTATGACTTAGCAGTATTTAACCCAAGACTTTTCAATAGGAGGCTTAACAAATGCCTCCTGAGCTAAGAATTACAGAAGTCAGCACAATTGGTTCATTCAAAAGAAACTATAGACTTTTGAAAGAAGATGTTTAAAAGTCCCCAGAAATTAAGCAAACGACTTCTCAAAGGTAAAAGCATAGCAATAGAATGGTTGAACAGATTGAAATTTGTGAACATTATCGCTAATCAACTGCTGCATTGTTATTGCCTTATATTAACACTGCTTTACTTCTGGATTTTAATACTTGTACTTCAATGAGTGGGAGCTGCCCATGTAGCAGTGAAATATGGCGTATCTTAAATATGCTTGAAATTGAGACTGATTATTGGGAGTTTGCATTCATGAAAAATCAGAATTTGTGTATTTTGTTTAAACATGTGTATCTTTCTGGAATGCAACCATCATTCGTTAATATTTACAGTGCCACCCATATTTCGAAGAAGTAATGGTGTACTATAGCTCCTAGTTCAGAGAGTCACCTGTCTGAAATGTCCTTAATGTTACGGGAGTCAAAGGTTGTTCCTAATATAGATCTCATTCAAGTAGTTTGGTGGTTTTTGGTGATATGGTTTCACATAAAGAACTATTTTCATTTTCAAGTGTTTTGAGGTATATTGGTTGAAAGCACTAATTAAATTATTATTACCAACAATACTTTACATAGTGTACTGCTACTGTAATTCTAGCCTCTCTGTACTACGTGCTTGAAACCAATTTAGATTACCTATACAGTGTTTTGGAGACTGCAAAATGCCACCACATTAAAGATTTGTCCAATATTGAAGGATTGTAAATATATGTAAAGACCAGTGTGTAAAGACCAATATGTAAGTGATGCTGAGAATCTCATCATGATTTTGTGTGCTAACAGAAATTACATCCTTGTGATAATTTTCATTTCTTGGATGACAATGTTTCACTAGGTAGCTATTAGGGACATTTAAAAAGGTGGACCGTCATTTCCCACCTGTTGGATATGCTCAACCCTCCCAACAGCTCTGGCTGGTCGTCATTGTGTATGTTGTGCAGAGTCTGAGCCTGTGGACTAGCTTTGTGGCCAATAGTAGATGCTTATGAAAAAGTATGAGAACAGGAACATCAAGTGATAATTCAGTTCTACAAAAAACTCTTTTCAAACTCATGTGGCTTGTAAAAAACAAATTTTGGCCCTAGAAGTAATGTCTTTGTATTTGCTGGTCTTTAACAGATTTTCCACTGGTGGAAATTTTTCATTTGATTTTGAATTCTTGTACTTCTAAGATCCCTTCAGTACTCTGACAAGTTTTACAGCTAATTCTATGATTCTGTGGTTCTAAATATGAGTCACATTGTGAATGTACGTTTTTATGAAACAGATGCACCATCTACAGGCTGTTGCCATGCATAACGCCCTGGATTTATGAAACAATCAATTAATTAATTTGTTTCCCTTCTTGTAGTATATGGAAACAGTAGCAAATGGCTATCTAGATTGTGGAGAAGAGAAACATAACGTAGACAAGTTGGTCAACATGACATGTAAGTGATTTCGCTAACATAAATAGTTAATAAAGTTTTATTAACATAATAGTTAATAAAAGCCTAATAAAGTGCTCTTATGATATTTTTCTGTGAGGTTTAAAAATATTGAAAATACGTGAAATGCCAGTAATTAAAATATTACTAGATTCATTGTAGGCATCATCATAAAAGTATGAAGATAACTGAAATTTTTGTGGAACAGCGTGTCTTGTTTTGATGCATGTGTTATATGTCTTCTTAAGAAATTAATAGCTGTATGAAATGAAATAACAATAAAATGAGCTAGTCATGGTTCAAATAGCTTACTCTTCTTTTATTATGAAATTAGTAAAATGAAAAATACTAAGTGGTAAAACTCCAAAAGATGTGACTCCCTTTATTCCATAGACATTCTTCAGAAGATTGCTGCTGTTAAAAATCAAAGAGAATGGGTTATAGCAAGTGGAGCACATAAAGTAAGTGCTTTATAAAATTACTTCTTAAAACCAATTAGCTACGTAACCAAATGACTTATTCACTTCAGACTTAGTTAACACTGAGCTCTTAATAATGCTAAGTTGGTAGAGTAAGATAATCTAAATTCTGTTTTCTTGGTATGAGTTAGCATAATATATATTTTTTTCTTGTATATGACTTTATTGACCTAATGCATGGTTATTGCGTGTTCGAGGTAATTGAATTCTAAATGTTTCAAATAAACCAATTCCTATTACAAACAGCAGTCAAGTTTACGCTGTCCTGAACTACATATTATTATGACATAACTTGTTTTTAAATTTCTGCTATGATTATTCACTTAGGCAACACTGTTTGCCAACCTTGCTAGGGATTACAGTGAATGTAAGGGTCTACACTTAATGTATTTTATTGCTGATTTCTGGCCAAACTCAGTAATGTTAGAGATAAAAATCAGTATAACTAGTGATTTGTGATTCTATTATGCTGCAGTTGGCGATTATGATTAGATAGTATTTTTAGAAGGTCTAGACAAATATGATTTTTTTCTTCGATATACATCATTAACAAAATATATATGAGGTCTTAAATTATAAACTGTATAATTTAAATACAGGCTTAAAAATAGCTTTTTACGTGAGGAAGCCTTAATCTAGAGGTTTTGCATGGGAACAGTTATTACAAAGTTACATTAAAGTGGACAGACTCTTGAACAGTCATGAGAGATACATCCTTAAATATGATATGCCTTTGCTTGTCCTAAGTCTCTGTGTATTTATATGTATCTGGAGCATATGTTAAAAATCCCTGAAACTTTTATTGTATTCTTTAAGACACTTGTATCTTGATTTTCAAAATGTATGACTTTTCAATACATAATTATTTCTTTGTTTGAGTCATAAAAGAAAAATGTGAAGTTTATATTCATTTATCTTCTTCCATATTTCATTTTCTAGACCTTAGTAAATTTGTTATCTGCCAGAGACAGCAATGTACTTCTGGGTGCTCTTCTTGCCCTGATAAGCTTAGCAGAAAGGTAGGCTCAACTTCACGCGCTGTTCACAATAAGCATTTTAATGTTTTGTCTTGATACAATATTAAAATTGCTGCTTGTGTGGAAGACTTCTTTAAAAAAAAAAAAGAAAGAAATCATGTTCTGTAGAAGTCTAGGAAGTGTGTTTAATTTTACATTAAAGCAGTAAGAATGAGAATTTAAAAAGTCTTTATTGGCTTCTAAGTAGAAACCTCGGTCCTTGCATTAACTTACACTTCTCACTTGTGTGGAGAAGTTTGCAGGACTGGAGTCATAGGAATCCCTGTGTTATCCCTGTGCAGGATTCTGTAATTCTTAATGATTTACACCTGTATAAAAATATTTTGTGTTAAACTCAATAGAGCAGTACTCCACAATAACCAAAACTAATACTGCTCAGTGTAGTAAATTATCATAGAATGGTTTGAGTTGGATGGGACCCTTAAAGTTCATATAGTCCACCCCCCCCCCGCAATGAACAGGGACACCTGCAGCTACATCAGGGTACTCAGAACCTATGCATAATGAATACATACATCTATGTACATGTATCCTCTCTTTTCTAATGACAGTTCTAAATAAAGATGTTGGTTTTTTCTCTTTTTCTCCTGTTGTGAGCAGGAATAGCAGAAGGAAAAAGGGAAGATGCAGCATCTTTCATTCTTAATAACTTAATGTCCGCCAGACCTGTATTACAATTCTGTGATTTAAATGAAAAAAAATATGAGGAAAATTGTAAAACTGTAAAGAGTAATACAATTCCTTGAGATCAGTAAAAAGTTTTCCCCCAAATGTCTTTCATTCTATTTCTGTTTCGATTTATGGATTTTTAAAATATACATACATTTTAATAGTAGAAATAATATTTCAGTCTTGATGTACCCCATTTGCTTGATTTCTAGCATGAAACAAATTAAATACATTTGCATCTTTACTTTTATGCATTCAGATGTTCAAATTTACTTTTTTTTTTTTTCCCTAAGAAAATGGGAAACTATTGTAGTGACAGACTTGACATAACATATCTTTGTGGCTTTAATTATTTGTGATATTATTAGATAAGACTGGAGGAAGAGATACTGGTCAAAACAATGTATAAGGAACGAGGTTAAAGAGCAGTGTATTTTTGGTATATATTAATTTGACAGAAATGCCAGGAATAATCAATTTGCAGTCCAGAATGTAGGGAGAAGATAAGTGAGCTCACCATTGTTGAGAACTTGCTGGTGATATTACGTGAATACGATTTGCTTTCTAAAAGGTGAGAGTTCACTTTTGGATTAATTATGTTCAAGTATTTTTGACTTTCTCATTTAGAGACATGTTTATTTAGAGGAATTAGATAATGTGCCATTTAATATTCTCAGGGTGAAGTTCTGAAACCTATGTATTTTCTGTCAGTTATAGTAATGGTAAATAGTTGATATAGTGACATATTTTCTGGTAGTTCTGTTATGGATTCTCTTTCTGATGATGTTCTACAATGCAAATAGATTGTAATGTTACTATAAAGTGACAGCAAATGATTTTTTTTATGTATCTCCTCTGAAACATGAACGGTTAGATGAAAAGCATATTGAACTCAGTTCAGATGTTGAATATAAACTAGTAAAAAACTGCAATACAAATAGCTGCTGTAGTTTATGTCAGAGGCTGTGTCAGAACCCACATCAGTCTAATAAAAAAATTGTTATGACCCTTAAACACCCTTTAAGCTCAACTGAGCTTGTTAGCTGAGCATCTTCACTTCAGTAAGAAATAGAAAGACTTTCAAAGCTGACATTTCACATATGCTATCCGCATTTAAAAGTCAGAAGTTTTTTAAAAAAATTCATGCTTAATTACTTCACATATGTAAATTATTTGGCATGTGATTAGAAATAATTAAAATGCCAAAATATTTTTACTTCATTTCTGCATTTGAAATTACTTAGATCATATATAAACCAAAGGGTTTTTAGAAAAATTGGAATTTGAATGTTGGCAGGAAGCTGATGAACTTCATTGCTCGTTACAAATAATTTCATCATCAGATAGGGATTTTCATATTTCATCAAACATGAATGCAACTTTTTGGACTCAAGTGGAGATGGAAATCCCTAACCACAGTCGCTCTAGAAAATCCATCTTACTTACAGTGAAATTAATGGAAATCCAATAGGAACTTTTAAAATTATATGTCCAATCCTTTTTGTAAACATCGTATTCAAACCATACAGGTGAAGAATCCAGACTGTCAGGTTATTCAGTTTCCACTGATGGACTTTACACTTGTACACACACTTTAACACATGCAGTATTACTTGTTTTACTTGTAATGACATTGACAAGAAGTTTTCTTTAAACTCTTCTTTTTCTTTTTTTCAATATGTGGTCTATTTTGTTTTTTAAACATATGCTGACTTTTTCTCCCCTTTGCTGACAATACAAATTAAGAATGAATCTCTTACTGAATTTTTTAGGCTCACGGCAGAGTTGTTACGTCTTCTCTGTGCAGAGTCACAAGTCAAAGAACAAGTTAAAATTTATGAAGGAGTTCCTGTTCTGCTCAGTTTACTCCATTCTGATCATATCAAGCTTTTGTGGAGTGTAGTTTGGATTCTTGTACAGGTTTGTGAAGACCCTGAGACTAGCGTGGAAATCCGAATTTGGGGTGGAATCAAGCAGCTACTTCATATATTACAGGGGTAGGTTTTCTTTCCTGGGCATTTTACCAATTATGTGAGAATCATCTTTTAAGATACATTTGATTACTCTCTATTTTATCTAAGAGCATTGCATCTAATAGTCTTGCTCAGTTGTGTCTGATGTCTATAGAAATTAAAAAGCAATTTTAAATGTAATGAAAAATCTGTATTTTTTTTCATCTGTGCATATTTCATTGCTCTCTTACAGTGTTTTTTGTGTTTTTAATTCTAATTTTAATTTTTTTAATTATATTTTCAGGGAAAGAAATCTTGTTTCTGATCGCTCTTCAGTTGAAAGTTTATCTAGTGCAAATGCAGCAGGGAGAATTCAACATCATCATTTGTCAGACGATTTAAGTCTTGATGAGATACAAGAAAGTACTTTCTCCCTTCAAGCAGGTTGGTTTACAGGGCATAATTCTCTGTTGTGTGTTCACTTACATCTTGTGCAAAGGGATTAAAAATATTTCAACATTGAAATTATAAACATTTATACCTGCTAGTATATGTGCTCCCACCTGGCATAGCAGCACCAATTCAGCTCTGCTTATTTCTAAATGTGAAATATCAGCACATATTTTTAAAAGCCACCTTTTTTTTTTTTTTTTTAGAAAGAAACGATGGATACAATATTGAGCACTCGGAAGCCATATATGTTTCCCCTCCCCCCTGTATAAACATCTCTTGTTTTTTTATTTATTTGTTTCTAGCCCGAGATTCATTTTATTTCATCGTATTTTTCCCTCTATTGAAACTTACTGTAGTACTTCAGTGATGAATTGATTATAGTGGAACATTTTCAGAGTGGTATTTGAAAGAGGAAAGTGAGGAACTATCTACTGACTAAAACCCTCATGTATCATCCCCTCTGTGCTGCTTGAGGAATGGAGTGTTAGAAGAGCTGGGCGTGAAGATAATTCTGGGGAAAGAGGAGGAAGTAGAGTGAAAGTGGTTTTTTTTTTGTTTGTTTGGTTTTTTTTAAGCTCTGTTTCTCCCTATCCAAATTTATTCTAACTGGTGATTCATTAAATTAATTTTCCCCAAGATGAGTCTATTTTGCTTGTGATGATAACTGGTAAGCAGTTTCCCAGAATCTTCACCCATGAGCTTTTCTATCCTATTTTCTCCCTCTCTTCTGTCGAGGAAGAGGAGTGAATGAGTGGTAGGGTGAGCATTTGGCCCTTACCTGCTATGTCATCTGAATATCTTTATGAATCTGGTCCTAAATGTTATATTTGAATTTTTGTTCTAGCTTGTTGTGCTGCAATTACTGAACTGGTGCTCAATGATACTAACGCTTACCAAGTAGTACAGGTAGGAAGACTTTATTCGGTTAAGTAAGGCATTATAGTTTAGGATTTGAATTATTTGTTCTTACTGATCATATAATTTAATTAACAAGCAGAATATGTTTTAATCTGATTGAGCAATATCTCTATATAACTTTCGTATAAATTTATATAGTAGTATATCTTTTTCATACATTTATGAACACACAAATATACACAAAGATATCAACATACATATCTAGGTGTTTGGAATAATAATAGACAGCTTTAATTAGGGATTATTTTTGTTGGCATCGCCTGCTATGATTTTGCTGCGATTTTGCTGCGGACTAGTAAGTACCGTCACGGAATTATCTGAGAAATACAAACTCTTAGTTCCCAACTCTGCAGCTGACTGCACAGTTGCGTTCTTCCATAGGAAAATTTCCATTTTCCTCAGGGTCTGGTGTTTCTGAAAGCACTTTCTGACGCTCCATCCCCAGGGGTGCTTCTGAACTGCATTTTAAAATGTAATGTTTTCATCAGTTTGGACTATGTTCTGAAAACCGTTCTTAGAAGTCTCTGGTATGTATTGCTTGCATTGCCAAAGACAAAAATGTTTAGAACAGTAATTCTAGCTAAAATCTGTCACCTACGTATTAGCTTAAAATCCAGCTAGAGATATTCCTAAAAGGAACTGAGAGAACAGAGAGTCTTGAGTATGTTAGGTAAAGAAGTTCATGTATACGTCACAATTATTGTTCAGGCAGAACAAAATTATTGTTCAGGCATTGTTATTGTCAGAATGGAATGGAAGTAAGTCTAGAAAAAATATTATCTATATATCTAAAACATAAAAATTGTTATTAAACCATAAAATTTCATTAACTGTTAAAGCTTCATATGTTTTAGGCTCAGTCTGGTTTCAACAAAATAAAATGTCTCTAATTTAAAGTAGTTATATTTTGAAAACATTGCAACTCTTGGGGAACTTAGGAAGTAAAAGGCTGATTTTAACATGGATCAGAGTTTTTTTACATTGCCTCAGCAAAGCATGATAACTACTGTTGGTTAAAATTCCTTAAAGTTAATGGAACAGTCTACAAGGTGGAAGTAAGATGTTTCAAGCTTAGCTTATTCCCCACTCATCCTGTTAAAAGACAGTGATGTTTCTCTCCATCAAAACCAGCCAATGTCCACCATTCAAATCTGGACATAGTTTCATCTATTTTCATTTCAACTGGACTTCCACTCTACAATTCCATTCCACTTCCATTTTCAGTCCTACTTCTTTCTCTGTGCTATTATAACTTTGAGTTGCAAAGTAAACAAGATGAAGAAATTCAGGTTAGAAGCAGAAGAGTTGCATCGCTTTCACTTATTTATTGAAGCCTGTATAGAACTTTGTCAGGCTAAATACCCTCTAAAGGTTTATTATAGAGGCAAAGGAACTCTTGATTCAGTCCACTGAGAACCATTTGCTTTTGCTGTAGCTGCTCTTACCTGTCCGTGTTTTGTCTTTGACTGAACTTACAGCCTCATTAGCAGTCTGCAGGCCAGAATGCGTTTATGACTGAATGGCACAACTCCACTGTCTAAAATCTTAGCTTAACTCTACCTTGACATGCAGTTTAAACAGATATGTCAGGAGCTGCAGCAGAGTATCTGCAAAACTGACACTCATTCCCTTCAGTTCTACTGGAGGGGACAGTAGTTTCCAACAGAGAGTTTGTTAGGGAACATGGAGCTGTACTATAACTAGACTAGTGTCCATTTATCAAACCAACATGATGAATGTAATATATTAGTGGGGGGCATAAGCGTAGCTACATGAAAATGGAAGCTGAAACACAGGATGGTTTTCACAAAATCCTGCTGAAGACTCACTCAAGCTATCTTGTCTGGTTTCTCTCCAGCTTATGATACTGCTTCATTGTATGTTTGTAAGCTGTCTTTGTACTATCTATTTAAATGTTAGGACGGTTTCATTCTTACATAAGTAAGAAATGAAGTAAACTTCATTTAAGTTTATAAACTTTCAGCTTATAAATCCAGTATGGACTAGGAGGCTGAGATTTTGCAAGTCAGTATTAGATTCTGATTTATCTGAAGTAACAATGTTTTTTATTCATGGTTTCTGTGCGAACGAATGCTATTAATGTTGACCTTTCTCTGTTTCCAGGCAAATGGAATATATATAGTAGCAAAACTGATTTTACCAGACAAAGAAAAGAATGCTGAAAAAGCTCATGTATTACAGGTAACTTCTTTTAGTATAACTACATGTTGTAATTTCAGAACAGTCCCTGAGAATTTTTTGTTGTTTTGTTGTTTAAAGGCTTATTTTAAAATGCAGTAGACATCTTTCTTGAAGAGAAAATAAAATAAAATCAGGAATAACAAAAGGTCCAAGAAGTAAAAACTCAATTGTGATTCAGTTAATGGTATTCTATTCTGATCTACTTTGTTTCTCGCACTTTATATAGCGTGAAGGGAAAGAAATATTTTTCCTTCAATAGTCTCTCCTCCACTTCTTCAGGCTTCTCAGCATTAGATTTTTTTCTTGTGTGCTTTGGTCTTCATTGACATTCAATGAAGACTTGATGTTGTACTAATATCTGCTTCTTTCTGGAGCATCCTATACAGCTGTTAAATACAGGGGAACTTCACATGAAATAGAGCAAATTTAGATGTAGAATAAATGAATAGCAAGTAAGTGTAGAATGATTCTTGTTTTTGAAAGAGATTAATTCTCTGTTGTTAGAGGCATTTCATTACTTCCACTGTTTCAGATGTCAGTACCTTATTTGCCTTTGATTTACTTCATAATCATCTTTCTTTAGTCAGCCATATTGTATAGCAAGTAAAGTAAATGATTCTTGATGCAGAGAATTCAAGATGCATTACATAAAAGTGTATGTATTAACTACCTGTCAGTGGATGTTTTACAAATAAACTGTCTTCAGTAGGGATAATTTAGAAACTTTTCTCCGCTGTTTTTTTTCATTCCCCCTAAATAATCTTGCCTACTTTTAAAGAATAGAATGTACTTAAAAAACTGTTTTTACTCTTTTCATTATCATGCTAATAATGTAATCTACCTAGACCTTTAAGAAAAGAGCTTACTGAACTGTTGGGAATCCCTGATGTTTATCATTGTCTTTTTCATTTATGTATAGATTTGTCATTAATTTTAGCTTTTCCTACCGTAGTGCTATGCTTTCAGAGCCCTGAGATTTCTCTTCAGTATGGAAAGAAATCGACATATCTTCAAAAGGTATTCTAATAAAATGTTTTGTGAAACTCCTTTACAGTAGCTTTCAGAAGGTATCATTGCAATCAGAAAGATAATGTTTTTAAATGCCGGTTGTTTTCAGCAAAAAGAATAATTTATAGGCAACTTCTGTCCAATCTGCAGTCACAGATAGATTTTGTTGCTTTGTATTAGTGCGAGCCTACAAGATGTACACATTCAATGTGGGGACTTCTATTGCTATACATGCCAAAGAACCTAGCCCCATAGGGCCTCTTTCTTCCCGTGTGAATCAAGGTTTAAAATATATAGAGGATGTTTAAGACTGCTGGAGATAAACCATACTTTCATCTGAAGATTATCAGATATAATTTACAGCCCTGGATAGTGGCAAATAACTGGCAAAATTATATTTTTTTGCTGCTCAACACTCCAGTCTTTCACATGGGGAGGATTTTACATCAAGACAGTTTACTTAAGAGTGTTAAAAAAAGATTTGGATCAACAAGAGGAAAATGTCTATCATCAATTACCTATTTTTACTAATTAGCTGACAGTTTCACCAGGTAGACTACAAAGGCTGTGTAAAATCTGACACTTTTGGGATTAGGGTAGTACTCATACTGCTTATGACAACTGCCTGGCAGTAGTGTTTCTGTATGATTTTATTCTATATTGTATATTCCTAGAATTCTAAATAAAAAATGTATCTCATTTTTACTTAAAAAAAAAAAAGAAGATTTTGTACTGGAGTCTGACCTCAGTTTGTAATCAATATTGATGGTTGGTGTCAAGTTTTTAAAGTCATATATCTGTCTGCTTGTTTTTGTTTTTGTTTTTCCCAACCCCAAATGACTTACTTTTCCATATTTTCACCTCAGTCAGAACATTAAAAAGAAACTGACCTCCAGTTAAGCATATCAGTAGCTTAACTGTCTAGCTACTGTCTAGCTACTGTCTAGCATTGTGTCTACTAGCTTACATGCCTTTCTTTTCATCTTTTAGACTAGACTTCCTGGAACAAAAATTCTAAGATGAGTATTGTGATTCTTTGAATGCAGAAAAATGTTAATCCTATCAAAGGTAGAAGGAGCTCAGTTAACTATGAGCATTGTGTAAAATACTACAAGAAAAAATACAAAAGTAACTGGAAATTTGGAAAATGCATTGACTTTAAAGAGGCTTACAGTGTTCACAGAACTGGCATTTATAGCAATACCCAATCCGTGGAGGCTGAAGTCTAGCTTTTGAAAGGTTCTTCAGATCCTATGTGTGTGTTGAGTTAAAAGAGTTAATATCTGAATACGTTATTCAAGAATAAGTGTGTTATTTAGAAGATGTCAAAGTAAGAAGTAATAATAAACACTTGCTGTAGATTAATAGCTATTGTGAACATCTTCCGAGGTAATTTAACATAATAATGTTAAATTTTTGTAGACTTTTTCCTACTGACTTGTTTGAAATCTTCATTGATATTGGACATTATGTGCGTGATATTGGTGCTTATGAAGAGCTGGTATCAAAGCTGAATTTATTAAAGGTAAGTAAAGAGCTTTGTAGCTTTAAGAAGCTGTACTCTTTGCATATTCCTAGCACAAGAAAGGCTTGAAATATTTTATATTTACTTATTTGTCGTTTAATGTATAACCAGGAGGATGAACTGAAGCAAATTGCTGAAAGTATTGAGAGCGTCAATCAGAATAAAGCACCTACAAAACATATAGGCAATTATGCAATTTTAGAACATCTTGGCAGTGGAGCTTTTGGAAGTGTATATAAGGTAAGCTTCCCTTTTGGTACTAGTATAGAGGTTGGAGAGGAACCTTCGTGAAGAGGGTCTAACACCTGTTTTAAGCACAAATTTCCTTTGAATTTCAGTATGGGAATGTAGTTCCCAGAAGGCTGTTATCCCTCTGAGCTTGTTGTTAACAGACGTCCATTTCTTTTAGTGTTTGCTGTGATTATGTTTGTCACCTTATTTATAAGATTGACAAGTATATTTCTTAGATTACTAGCTTTACTTTGTATTAATTTGTATTAATTTCTCTCTACAGAGAGTGTATCTGTCAGTTGCTGTGTGTGAAACAACAGAGTTCAAGCATATTTTGTTTCAAAAGAAACATTTGCACTGGTAGCATTTCTTCAGACATGATGACAAGTTCACCAGTTTGCTCCTAACCTGCATTGTTAAATTCCTTTGACTGCTCCAGTTCTTTTGACTAATTGCATTATATACAGAAAAGACTATGTCTGTAACATTAGTGAGATGGTTTTGTACTCAGATAACTGATATGATAGCCATAATAATATCCTATCTGTTTCCACCCTATACCAACTTTACAAAGGTTTTATCTTTTTTGTAGGTTAGAAAACATAATGGGCAAAATCTTCTGGCAATGAAAGAAGTCAATTTACACAGTCCAGCATTTGGAAAGGACAAAAAAGACAGAGATAGCAGAGTACAGAACATTGTCTCTGAGTTAACCATCATCAAAGAGCAGGTAGGTCTCATGGACTCTAGATTCATATACAGGCATTCCGTTAACATTATTAACTGTGAGTACTCTTGCAGAACAGCCTCCACCTACTGTTACTGTTTTCATCTGTTCAGTACAATGTTGCTACTTTTTTACCTAAATGTTGTCAATATTACAACAATTCTTGCTACACTATTAGCAGGAGTGCAGATATTTGTGACAAATGATTCTTACTTTTTATTGTTAGAAATGCATGAAATTTTCTCAGGAATACTGTAAACAAATTATTGGATTTAAAAGATAGCTGTTTTTTTTTAATTGTAAATAAATATTAAAAGAAACCCACAACAATATGGATGAATCATTAATGTTTTTTTGGCTATGAAAGCAAACACTTTGCTGCAGGAGTAATTGCCTGTCTTCAAACTTCCTTTACTCTGTTCCAGTTGCTAACAGGAGTGTTGGTATGACTCTTTCTTGAATAATTATATATATATATATATATATATAATTTTATCTTATTTTTTTACAAAAAACATGTTTTGGGGTAGCAGTGAGGGTCTACTGCACTGCAGTCCATAAGCAAATTTTTGGAATCCTTGTGGGATTCTTTCTTCCATTATGTAGCTAAGCATTATAAATACTATGCCATCAGTCTAATTATTCTAAACAACTGAATTTCTTTCCTCATTGTAGCTTTATCATCCAAATGTTGTACGTTATTATAGAACCTTCTTGGAAAGTAAGTATAAATGCAAAGAATTACTGTATTGTACATGATGAAGAAGTAGAATTATACAATAGGAGTACTCACCTTTTGGAAGGAGTGTATCAAATCTGAGCAGTAAGGTTCCTTTCAGCCCCTACAATTCTGTGATTCTGTGATTCTACACTTCGGACAGGCTTATATTTCTTTAAAATTGAAAAAGGACGAGAAATAATAATAGTGTTTATCTATTAGTAAAACTAAAGTGTAAACACGTAGAAAGTGTCATTCTCATCCTATAGAGCTGAAGATCCCAAACTTACAGTTGGAATATTAAGTAGGGTGAAAAAGTGTAGTGACAAGTTGAATGAATGGTAGTATGGCTTAGCCGTTTTGTCTCCATTTTCTTTTTAAGGAGTTGTCTACCTACACCTGCCCACTAAGTGATTATTACTGAGTGATTAACAAGCATGGAGTTCCTTATATTTACTATGATATAAATGAGCATTCTTCTTGCAGTGCAGCGTAGGAGGGAGGGACTGTACTCAGAGCTCTACTAGTGATGGAGGTAGAAAAATGTCTTCTCAGAAGGGATGGTGATGCATTGGAACAGGCTGCCCAGGGAGGTGATGGAGCCACCATCTCTGGAGGCTTTTGAGAAACGTGTAGATGTTGCACTGAGAGACATGGTTGGTGGGGATGGGTTGATGGTCAGAGTAGATGATTTCAGAGGCATTTTCCAACCTTAATGATTCTATGATATTATGAAAAATTTTTAAAAACATAGAACAGAACTATAATGTACAAGAAACTTAAAAATCAAAAAAGAACAGCTTTAAAAATATATTTTAGCCTCAAATACTCCATTATCAAATGCCTTCTGTATAAACGTATTTTTTAATTGAGGTTTCTTTTGTGTAGATGACAGACTGTACATAGTCATGGAACTTATAGATGGGGTGCCATTGGGAGAACACTTTCACTCTTTGAAGGAAAAGCAACAACAATTTACAGAAGAAAGAATATGGAATATATTTATCCAAGTAAGTAAGAGGTACACATTTTTTTTTTTTCACCAGGAGTTGTCTATCTGTGGTTACTAGCTCCATTTATACTTGTTAGGCTAATAATAAGCAAAATAATACTTATATCAGACACTAATACCTGATATGAATGTAATTTGATATGACTTCACTTAGATTGTCGTTAAGAATCTTTGAAAGGCTCTTTCTGTTTGTTTGTAAGCTTTGCCTAGCTCTTCGTTATTTACATAAAGAGAAGAGGATTGTTCATCGAGATCTCACTCCAAACAACGTCATGCTGGGAGATAAAGACAAAGTTAAAATTAGTAAGTAGAACTCCTTTACTTGAAGAGAACTTCCCGTGATGAAAGTGAGTACAATTTCTTTACTGAAACTCACAGAAGGTTTCAGATTCTGAGGCATTGGCCACCATACTTGGAAGCTAGTAAATTCTTGTGTTATAATACTGTTTTGTAAAATATTTTCTATTGCAGCTTTTGTGATCATGTGATCATTTCCTCNTGCATCAGTAGTGGGAACCATTCTATACTCCTGGTAAGTACTACTGCATACAACATTGTGGAATGACTTCCACCTTCAGGGTGTTTTTTTTTTTTTTTCAGAGCAAACTGACAAGTTGTGATAGAGTAAGGTACAAGGTGCAAGTTACCCACCTACAGATATCCTGCAGTAGTTGCTTGCCAGCCATCTTTTCTCTTACCCCTTCTTCTGCATTGGCAGAAATGAGTTAAGTTAGAAAAAAAACAAAATATCTCCTGTTCTGAGGTAACTTAACTTATTCATCTACCTATGGCCTTAAGAATAAAGAAATGAATTTTCAAGAAAAAAAAAAGGTAAAAATATGATTTAATATTAATGACTCTTAGGGTAATTCAGGCTTCAATATTCAGTTACATTGTACATGTGGACAACTTACTTTCTGAAAAATATTTGAATTTTTTTGTAGTGAGTTTGTTTTGAATTAGTAGGCATTTAGTTTTAATAATTGAATTAAAATATTTTTGCTGTTTCAAAATTTCAAAGTTGGGAAAGAAAAACACATACATTGTTTGCAATTTACATTTGGTAAATGCACAAATGACTGCTCTAATACTTTGCTTCAGGCACTACATTGTTCAGCCTGCAGAATGAGCTCTAGTTCCCTTTGGCATCTCATCTGCGGGCAAGCCGATGTGAGGAACCATATAATGTTAAAATGCATTACCAATATAGCTACCTATGTTCCTACATGACAATTGCCTTGTGTTTTGTTCTCATGGAATAGATAGCATTTCCTGCCCAAAGGGTTCACCTCAGTATGTCTGTAGTGTATGTAACTGAGAACATTATATGCATATCGGATTCTCTCAAGCACAGTTAACTGTGAGCAGGACAAAGTTGACTTTTGTGTTACTTATGTATGGATAACAATATGCCATCTAACTGAGGTTACTGTATTGCCAACAAAAGTGAGCAAATGGAATCAAGGTAAAAATCTAACTAGGGGAAAGCACTAATCCCAGTATTCATCTAATGACAGTTGGTCTGTTCTGGACACGTCATTTATGTTCAGAATTTCTGATGACTGAAATTCTAACATCTGAAATTAATCTGGGAATTGCTAATTGTTATCACAGTTCCAGATCTCTCTTGTGTAAGATTATTGGTTAATCTTTGCCTCTCCTTACTAGTGTTTTATTTCAGAAATATGTCTATAGTATGTTTAGCCGGAGCAGATAAAAATATTCCTCATTCCTACACAAGCTTGTTCTAGCTTCTTAGCAACACCTTTTTACATACAGCTGCTGTTTCTTCAGCATCTTCCTGTTTCTCCTGCTCAGTGTTTGGCTTTCTCAAGTCAGAAGCTGGCTTTCTTCTTCTTCTTTTAGGAACTTCCTGTTGCTCTTATTCACCTTATCGTAATTTGCCACTTCCAGCTCCCGTAAAGTGGAGTTTATTTGACATAGGAAATTGAAAAAGCAAACTACAATCAATGACAGATAAATAAACCAAGAATACTGCACAGCGTGCTATCTATAATACTGTTCTGTGTTTTCACCAGAACTTTTCATTCACAAAGTACCTGCCAATCAGGAGAAGAGCCTGATGCAACATAATATCCTAAATAAAACCGGAAATGGCTTCATCCTAAATCATTTCTGAGATCAGCATTGTGTCTGTGGCACTGACAGAAGTTAACAAGCCTTTTCTAACATTGATTTTCAATCTTCTTTTCTGATGACCACGTGATGGCTGTACACCTACCCAAATTCTTGGCTCATGTCCTTGTAATAAGTTATTAAAAGTTCTGAGCTATTAGAGGGACTACTAGTTGTTCTTTTGAATTAGGAAGAAAGGTCAAGAACTCAGACTTTTGCCAGCTAAAAATAATTAATGTTGCCACTTTTGAGACTTTTTACTTGAGATTTCCTAGCAGTCACTAACTCTTAAATGGCTCCAGAAGTGAGCCATTGTAATGTGTTAAATATTTAAGTCCATACCTTAAAGACTAATGCATATCCTGCAACCGGGTAAGGCAATTGCAATGATGCATTAATTTGTTCCCCCTGAATTCTCTTGTAGTATAGCACAAACCATGAGTGATGGTTTGGGTAGTTAAGAGCTGTAAGATTTTGGTGTAATCATCTCCTTATAATCTTTTTGTAGCTTCTTAATAGAATTGGTTTTTGTTCACTTTTCCCTGGGCAGTTGTTGATGGGAACCTAATGTGCTTTTTCAAACAAGTTATTTGCAAAGTATTTGCAAGCTACAGCAATCTTTGGAAGTTTCAGGTTCCAGACCCTGCCTCAGTGAGCCTCAGGGTCATAAGATGTAATTTTCTTGTCCTGTCTACATTCACTTCTTTTTTCTCCTATTCACTTCTGAGCGAAATGTAACTGATGCCTTTGAGTCTTTTCATGTTTTGTAGGAAATTACTCTTTGAGAGTAGCTCTGCAAATATCTTACAGATTTAAATATACACACACACACAAATATATAAATGATTACTTACACAACATTTATTTTTCTTGTATTATATCTTGTCTCCATTCATGGAAGCGTACATCAGAGCTAGGACTTTGGGCAGTTCTTTCTCTACCTCTTTGCTCAGTTATTTAGCAGTGGGTATGAAGATAACCTTTCACTTACCGATTTCAGCTTCTTAATAAGTAATATTTTTGGGAGGGCGTTACTTTTCAGTTCTACTCTGCAGGCCATATCATGGAGGCAGTGATCCTTGCCTGCACACAATCAGAAGACAGAACAAGGAGAGGCTGCTGATGTCTTTGTATTTAAAATGTATTCTGGCGTGAAATTTAAAGTGATGAGTAAAGCACTAAAGTCTTTCCAATACCAGAGCCATTTAAAAATGTTAAAGAGGTTTTGCAAACAACTGAATGCATGGATTGCCACCTTTCCACCTTTGATGTATTTGGCTGGTACTGTGCATGACAGAGAGTGGGTTTTTTGTTGTTGTTGTTGTTTTCTTTTTTTTTTTTTTGAGATAGAAACTTGTTCACAAATAACTGAGTTTTTTTTTTTTTTAACAGAAGCGCTGAGGCTGAAGGGCAGAAGTCAGAGTATAGATTTAATCAGTGCTTGAACTAGTTTTTTTCTTTTCTTTTCTTTTCTTTTGATTTAAATAGAGGTGAATGGCTTTAAAGTAATCAAAATATTGGGATTACTTACCTTGCAAGAGCAGCAATATTAGTTCCTGCAGATAAAAAGGAAAGGGTGGAGAGAAAGAGCTATGTGACAAGACAGCATTGTCATTTCAGAGTAGCAGAAATTGTTTTCTTCTGAATTGACAGGAAAATGGTTCTAGGGAGTTTGAATTGCAACTTACCCTTCTTGGATGAGTACAGAAACAAAATAATAAATGTCAAAATAAATAGTGTCTGATAGTTATTTTTTAGACTTGGCTATACATCATTATGCAGGTTTAGATAAAAACATCTCTCTCTGTGTACCAAACATGACTTGTAAAAGAAAGTACTGAACCCATTTGTTAATCTAACTTATTGAAAACTAAGTCATCACAAATAACAGCAGACAAAGTTTTATATTTAGAAAGGAGCTTACAAATTATTTTTTGCAATTGTGATATTTTCAAATTCTACTTCATACTATTCTTATTGTAGTATCGCACTAATTAAATTCCTTTTAATTGATTGTGTCCTTGACTTAAAAAATCCAACAATGTGTCCATTTAGAATACAAAATATATCAAATGGATTTGTTTACACTTAATACATAAAAAATTGAGGAGATGACTGCTTTAGGGAATTGGTAATGAATTCTGAAGTGATTTTCCAGCTCATAAATCATCGGAAACAATCTGTTCCAAGTTGATGGTGACAGAGCCTTTATTATCCAGCTGTCTTGAAGGCCTTCCCAAAAGAGGTGGCAAATTGTGAATTGTANAGTCTGACCTCAGTTTGTAATCAATATTGATGGTTGGTGTCAAGTTTTTAAAGTCATATATCTGTCTGCTTGTTTTTGTTTTTGTTTTTCCCAACCCCAAATGACTTACTTTTCCATATTTTCACCTCAGTCAGAACATTAAAAAGAAACTGACCTCCAGTTAAGCATATCAGTAGCTTAACTGTCTAGCTACTGTCTAGCTACTGTCTAGCATTGTGTCTACTAGCTTACATGCCTTTCTTTTCATCTTTTAGACTAGACTTCCTGGAACAAAAATTCTAAGATGAGTATTGTGATTCTTTGAATGCAGAAAAATGTTAATCCTATCAAAGGTAGAAGGAGCTCAGTTAACTATGAGCATTGTGTAAAATACTACAAGAAAAAATACAAAAGTAACTGGAAATTTGGAAAATGCATTGACTTTAAAGAGGCTTACAGTGTTCACAGAACTGGCATTTATAGCAATACCCAATCCGTGGAGGCTGAAGTCTAGCTTTTGAAAGGTTCTTCAGATCCTATGTGTGTGTTGAGTTAAAAGAGTTAATATCTGAATACGTTATTCAAGAATAAGTGTGTTATTTAGAAGATGTCAAAGTAAGAAGTAATAATAAACACTTGCTGTAGATTAATAGCTATTGTGAACATCTTCCGAGGTAATTTAACATAATAATGTTAAATTTTTGTAGACTTTTTCCTACTGACTTGTTTGAAATCTTCATTGATATTGGACATTATGTGCGTGATATTGGTGCTTATGAAGAGCTGGTATCAAAGCTGAATTTATTAAAGGTAAGTAAAGAGCTTTGTAGCTTTAAGAAGCTGTACTCTTTGCATATTCCTAGCACAAGAAAGGCTTGAAATATTTTATATTTACTTATTTGTCGTTTAATGTATAACCAGGAGGATGAACTGAAGCAAATTGCTGAAAGTATTGAGAGCGTCAATCAGAATAAAGCACCTACAAAACATATAGGCAATTATGCAATTTTAGAACATCTTGGCAGTGGAGCTTTTGGAAGTGTATATAAGGTAAGCTTCCCTTTTGGTACTAGTATAGAGGTTGGAGAGGAACCTTCGTGAAGAGGGTCTAACACCTGTTTTAAGCACAAATTTCCTTTGAATTTCAGTATGGGAATGTAGTTCCCAGAAGGCTGTTATCCCTCTGAGCTTGTTGTTAACAGACGTCCATTTCTTTTAGTGTTTGCTGTGATTATGTTTGTCACCTTATTTATAAGATTGACAAGTATATTTCTTAGATTACTAGCTTTACTTTGTATTAATTTGTATTAATTTCTCTCTACAGAGAGTGTATCTGTCAGTTGCTGTGTGTGAAACAACAGAGTTCAAGCATATTTTGTTTCAAAAGAAACATTTGCACTGGTAGCATTTCTTCAGACATGATGACAAGTTCACCAGTTTGCTCCTAACCTGCATTGTTAAATTCCTTTGACTGCTCCAGTTCTTTTGACTAATTGCATTATATACAGAAAAGACTATGTCTGTAACATTAGTGAGATGGTTTTGTACTCAGATAACTGATATGATAGCCATAATAATATCCTATCTGTTTCCACCCTATACCAACTTTACAAAGGTTTTATCTTTTTTGTAGGTTAGAAAACATAATGGGCAAAATCTTCTGGCAATGAAAGAAGTCAATTTACACAGTCCAGCATTTGGAAAGGACAAAAAAGACAGAGATAGCAGAGTACAGAACATTGTCTCTGAGTTAACCATCATCAAAGAGCAGGTAGGTCTCATGGACTCTAGATTCATATACAGGCATTCCGTTAACATTATTAACTGTGAGTACTCTTGCAGAACAGCCTCCACCTACTGTTACTGTTTTCATCTGTTCAGTACAATGTTGCTACTTTTTTACCTAAATGTTGTCAATATTACAACAATTCTTGCTACACTATTAGCAGGAGTGCAGATATTTGTGACAAATGATTCTTACTTTTTATTGTTAGAAATGCATGAAATTTTCTCAGGAATACTGTAAACAAATTATTGGATTTAAAAGATAGCTGTTTTTTTTTAATTGTAAATAAATATTAAAAGAAACCCACAACAATATGGATGAATCATTAATGTTTTTTTGGCTATGAAAGCAAACACTTTGCTGCAGGAGTAATTGCCTGTCTTCAAACTTCCTTTACTCTGTTCCAGTTGCTAACAGGAGTGTTGGTATGACTCTTTCTTGAATAATTATATATATATATATATATATATAATTTTATCTTATTTTTTTACAAAAAACATGTTTTGGGGTAGCAGTGAGGGTCTACTGCACTGCAGTCCATAAGCAAATTTTTGGAATCCTTGTGGGATTCTTTCTTCCATTATGTAGCTAAGCATTATAAATACTATGCCATCAGTCTAATTATTCTAAACAACTGAATTTCTTTCCTCATTGTAGCTTTATCATCCAAATGTTGTACGTTATTATAGAACCTTCTTGGAAAGTAAGTATAAATGCAAAGAATTACTGTATTGTACATGATGAAGAAGTAGAATTATACAATAGGAGTACTCACCTTTTGGAAGGAGTGTATCAAATCTGAGCAGTAAGGTTCCTTTCAGCCCCTACAATTCTGTGATTCTGTGATTCTACACTTCGGACAGGCTTATATTTCTTTAAAATTGAAAAAGGACGAGAAATAATAATAGTGTTTATCTATTAGTAAAACTAAAGTGTAAACACGTAGAAAGTGTCATTCTCATCCTATAGAGCTGAAGATCCCAAACTTACAGTTGGAATATTAAGTAGGGTGAAAAAGTGTAGTGACAAGTTGAATGAATGGTAGTATGGCTTAGCCGTTTTGTCTCCATTTTCTTTTTAAGGAGTTGTCTACCTACACCTGCCCACTAAGTGATTATTACTGAGTGATTAACAAGCATGGAGTTCCTTATATTTACTATGATATAAATGAGCATTCTTCTTGCAGTGCAGCGTAGGAGGGAGGGACTGTACTCAGAGCTCTACTAGTGATGGAGGTAGAAAAATGTCTTCTCAGAAGGGATGGTGATGCATTGGAACAGGCTGCCCAGGGAGGTGATGGAGCCACCATCTCTGGAGGCTTTTGAGAAACGTGTAGATGTTGCACTGAGAGACATGGTTGGTGGGGATGGGTTGATGGTCAGAGTAGATGATTTCAGAGGCATTTTCCAACCTTAATGATTCTATGATATTATGAAAAATTTTTAAAAACATAGAACAGAACTATAATGTACAAGAAACTTAAAAATCAAAAAAGAACAGCTTTAAAAATATATTTTAGCCTCAAATACTCCATTATCAAATGCCTTCTGTATAAACGTATTTTTTAATTGAGGTTTCTTTTGTGTAGATGACAGACTGTACATAGTCATGGAACTTATAGATGGGGTGCCATTGGGAGAACACTTTCACTCTTTGAAGGAAAAGCAACAACAATTTACAGAAGAAAGAATATGGAATATATTTATCCAAGTAAGTAAGAGGTACACATTTTTTTTTTTTCACCAGGAGTTGTCTATCTGTGGTTACTAGCTCCATTTATACTTGTTAGGCTAATAATAAGCAAAATAATACTTATATCAGACACTAATACCTGATATGAATGTAATTTGATATGACTTCACTTAGATTGTCGTTAAGAATCTTTGAAAGGCTCTTTCTGTTTGTTTGTAAGCTTTGCCTAGCTCTTCGTTATTTACATAAAGAGAAGAGGATTGTTCATCGAGATCTCACTCCAAACAACGTCATGCTGGGAGATAAAGACAAAGTTAAAATTAGTAAGTAGAACTCCTTTACTTGAAGAGAACTTCCCGTGATGAAAGTGAGTACAATTTCTTTACTGAAACTCACAGAAGGTTTCAGATTCTGAGGCATTGGCCACCATACTTGGAAGCTAGTAAATTCTTGTGTTATAATACTGTTTTGTAAAATATTTTCTATTGCAGCTTTTGTGATCATGTGATCATTTCCTCCAGATATTATCAGCCTTTTTTTTTTTTTTTTTTTTTTTTTTTTGCAGCTGTGTGTATCAAATATGACCAAGGAGATGATTTAGTCCTAAAAAAACCCAACCCTATAGTTATATGTCAAGATAACTAGATTATATAGCCAGTGCTAATGAGCATGCAGAGTAAAATGACCATCTGTCCTATTCCACTCTCACCATACGACTGTTAGTATCCATCAATTATTCTGTGATCAGCTGCAGTGAGATTCTGTATCTGAGGCTATAGTAATGAATGTTCTTGTTGAAGAATAATATTCTTGTCGTGTATTTCTATAATCTCTGTGCTGTGGAGAAAGTGACTCAGGGATGTGTCAGGGTAGTATTTGAAAGCTGTAAATGTGTGAACAGTGCTCTGCTGTATGTCAAAATTTTACTCTTTGAATGAATTAATACAACTAGGACTTTACATTAAGAATTACAAATGATTGAGATACTGTAGATTTTAATGTTCTCAAAGAATTCCTGCATGATTTCTTAATGCTTATGACACAGAACCAAGTAAACAATTTGAATATTGCAGAGTTGTTATGAGAATTCTTGATGCAAAAATTAATTTATCTCCTTTAAAAATAATGGGGAAAAGTAAACCTATGGACACACCAACCACGAAGCTATAATCAATGATCTATAATAAGCAAATCTGTTTAGCAGCTGTCACTTTATAGTATTTATACCTGATGAGTTACACATTTAAATTCATTTGTGATTAATTTGCATTGCTTCAAAGCTCTGAATCTTATAGCTTTGGAAGAAGGTTGTTTAATGCAACATTTCTCCCTGAATGATGAAAATAAATAATGAGAATATTACATTAAAATAAAATACTACGTTGTTGTATCTTATACCAAGACACTGCCACTGAGGGGCACTCTTGTCTTATTTTAACACCTTTGCCGTAGATCTAGTCTGAACAAAATACATAAAAGCATAAATATATTTTTAAATATAAGCCCAAAATTAACTTTGAAAAGCTTTGTATAGCTATCAAAGATTTATAGATATTGAGGAAATGGGAAAAACTGAAACTTACTTTCTACAGTGATTGGTTCAAAACTGTTAGGCACTATTTAAACATTTTATTTCATACTTTAAATAGTACCAGCTTTTATTGAATTTTCAGAGGGAGCTGAAGTCCTTTTATCTATTTCTTCCAAATTTTACTGGTATTTCTTGCTTTACAGCCATAATGAAAATAAGAAAAATTTCCTTTCCACTTATAGAAAATATTTACCATATGTTGCTGTATTACATCTAACACGTAAAGTCCAAAGACTGGAGCATTTAGGTGTTGTGTTTGTGTATATTATCCATGATTACCGATCACTTCAAGTGGCTCCAGATGAAAGTGATACAAATGTCAAACAAAGATGAAGTATATGCTCAAATATTGCAAAATCTTAAATCTGCCTCTGCAGTGAATTCAACCTATCAGTTTTTATAAAATAAGAAGATTTTCTCCACAGATCTGCTGAGAACTGGTGTCTTGTTTTCACAAGCTGCACTGTCATCCTGAAAAATGAGCGTTTGTTTTTCTGGAGTATTTCAAATCCTAAAACTGTCCCAAATTTGCATTGATCTTTCTAGAGTAATACCTGACTTTGTAATTTAGGTGCAGTTTGTGACAGTCCAAATTATTTTGCTTCATAAAATAAGCTTATGTATCTCACAGTGCTGCTGTTTTTTCATCCTTCTCAGTAAGTCTTTCTGTAAATAACACCTGTTAATCTTTTGCTTTGAGAACCACAAAGCTGACAATATAACAAAGGCATCTTATTCCTTTCTAACTAAAATTCTTCAAATACATTGTTTTGTTTTTAACAATATGGTAGCTTAGCTTTAGTTTTGGACAACCATGGTAGATTTTGATTTAACAAAAAGAAAGTATAAGAAAAAATAAAGTAAGCATTAAACTAGAGCAAAGTGCTTCTATACACAGAGATTTTCATTCCATACTGTGCATGCCTATGCAACAACTCCAACTATAAAAAGTTTTAAAAAAGTAGTGGGACACACAGATATGTGTTTTTTTGAACATATGTGAGATCTGAGCCACTCATGTTCCAAACCCTACGAAGGTGTCTTATATGGATTCTGAGTTTATTTTGGCTGCAAAGGAAAGGAGTACATAGTGTTGGAGATGTTTCTACCTTGCTGTTAGCACATATGAAGAAAAAAGCTGCTGCAGAATTATGCTTGTGTGTCTTAAAAATCGTGGACAAACTGTTGTGCAGGGAGGTTCTTGTATAACATTCCAGCATTACTTGGTAGGCAAGGACCTATGGTGAGAGGAATCTGAATGCTAGATCTTAGGCAGAAAACACTGTGACTGCTCTCACACAATGTAAGATTAAACTCTGAGGAGTCTTTTCTAGAGATGGTCTTTGAGTATCCCTGCAACAGGTTTTTCTGCAATAAAAGACAGGTTTTCTTCTATATGTTGGTACAGTGTTTAAATATAATTAATTGACAGACAAATACCACAAAAATATAAATGTGTATGTATACATATATCACTCTGAATGTAGTGCCTCCTATTTATTACCATGGAAACTACAACAGATACGAAGAGCACAATAACACTATTTGATAGAGAAAATTCTCAGCTACAGAATACTGTTTTTCAACACAGTCACCACCATTAGCTGTGCATTTTTGCACAACTATGAACAAGAGCCTGTGTGCTGTGCTCGTAAAAATGTGCACCAGTGGAGATGACCTGCTGTTTCACAGTTGCTATGATGGCATCATTACTGAAATGCTCCACTCACCATCTCACTGTTGTCATGTCCACTGTTTGGTCACATTCACGTTCAGCAAGCATCAACGACTGTCAATGGGCACAATTTTTTTCTGCATGGAGAAATTCAGTGGCACACCTTTGCTTCATTTGTACTTCCATGTCATGTTACATTCTGCCAGACTGCCCCTCTGCTGCCGTCTGTCACATGGCAACAGCATTTAATGAAACACTGATGAGAAGTTTCAACCTCTAATGCCATACCACCAGCATCTGCCTCTGACGTTGTGGGCCAACTCAATTTAATAGGAGCCATTACTTTTGGAGCAGCCCTCATACTAACTTGTGATTTCATAAAACATCTCATTCTAAATTGGTAGAAAAGTATTGCTGAAACTGTATTCCTCTGATCAGGTTGAATATCTGATTTATAGTTTTTCATTAAAAAAAATTCCAACAAACATATCCAGAAAAATTTCAGATGCAACCCGAGCAAAAGTTGTATTGTACATGTTTTGCACAGGGTTTTAGAGATTAAACCCTTATTATTTAGTGTGGCTCTCAGTTCAGTTTGCTCAGCTTTCTATATTACATTTAGAAGCTAGAGTTTTCTGAATTTAAAACGTGTATCTGTTTTTATTGCAGCTATATTACTGCAGCAATATTTTGTTTCTAGCACAGCATATTTCTGTTTAGAGCTCCCTAACTGTGTCTACAGGACAAAACAGAAGACCACACTTTTTTTCAGTAGCATCTACTTTCAGTTAGGTTTGGATCTTGGTGGTCAAAAGGAGTCTGTGTGGAATCTCTTACACACCTTTCAGATCTGTTATCTACCAGATTTGTGAAGGGTTCTGTATGCACTTTTGAGTGGCATGCTCTTTCTGCTGTTTGCAGAAAGGATCTTTATGAATCGGTTTGAAACCTATTATTATTATATAGCTGTGGAATACCAGACTTGAGATAAATCATCTGTCTGATGTACTAGTTCTAACATGCAGCCAGGATGTGTCAGAACAATTGAAACTTCAGGAGTTCCACAAATGCCAGCTGTTGGAAGAAAGCTTCCTGTTAATTTTCTACTTCAGAATGCTTGGTTGTTGAGTGCAATTTTTAAAAGACCCATTGCTTCCTGATTCTGTGCCATAGAGGCACCATCCAAGAGGTAAAGTGACACAACTAGAGTCTTTTGTGTTAGTCACTACTTTGTGGAAATGCTTGGAACAATGCTAATTTTTTTTTTTTTTTTTAATTACATGACTCATTTAACCTGTCTTCATTAACAGAATTACTACTCTTCATACCATGATTCAAGGAAGTGCTTCTAGTACTTAGTTTTCAAAGCTTCCTTAATAGCCTCAGTGAAATTATCAGCTTGTTTACATTCACACTATAAATCAAATGTTCTAAATGACACCAATAGGTGCCTTAACAGCACAAACACATCTCTCTCCACAAGTCCCATTTCTATGTGGGGAGCAATGCTAGCGTTCTTAGTGCAGAAGTTACAAACTTCACAAAACTGACAGTGGGCTGAGATTATGAAGCATTGATATTACCACACAGAAAGGCGAAAAATAGAGTAGCCAGGAAGGTAGTTTTGGGAATGCTGAGAAATGGATTCTCTTCCCATTCTATTGATGGAAAAGAGTAGAATAAGTATGTACTACTGTTGATTAAATTTATCCTGACTGTAGGACATGCTCTTATGGAAAATAAAGTTGTGTCTTTAGTTACAGATCACTTAAGTTGCATGGTAACTTAAACATAAAGCCAGTTTATCTGGCTACATATTGGTTTCACTTTTGCCAATAATTCCTATTAAGCACAAGATGTACCCATGTGATTAGTACTGTTGTAAATAATGACACTATTTCTGCTAGCAAACACAGTTCTTGATAAGTAAAAATTTGAAGGACAAATATCCATAATTATGACGATCACTTCTGATCTTCAGTAAATAAATACTTTAGTATATATTTTGTGTTATTAAAATGAGCAGCCTAACACTTGCTCAGGCTTTTGAAAAAAGAAGTAAGAAGATGAAAAACAAACACTGTATTTTAGGATATTGAGCTTGGATAACTTATTACTATTACTAGTAATGTAAGGATACATCAGTGTACAAATAGAAAAGAAACTCATTTGTCTTTCTAAGTTTCTAGAAATACTTATTCTATGACCTTTTCCCCTGCAAGTTAATATTTTCCAAAAGAATCTTATTTAGAAAACTTCAGTGTCACTTATTCTGCTACCCTAAACACAAAGTAAATGTGTGAAAACAAATACAGAAGAGTGTTTCAGAATCTAAGAGATTGTGATTGCATAATTTTGTGTTAATTTTTCTTTTCACTTAAAGACTCTCTTACATGTTTATTAGTCTATTTCCTATGACTTAAAAAAAAAAAGGAATTAAAATCACACTTGGTTTTCTTGATTCCTGATAGACATGCAAATAGAGGGAAAACTTAAGTTTTACAATCAGAATGTAAAATCTAGTCAAATATAATAATACATTGGAGAGAAATGACTCTATATGCTGGAGAGAAATAACTCCATATGTATTGAATTGCTGGTGAAATTTTATGTTTAATCATAATTTAAGATTTATCTAACAGTGAAAATATGTAAGTTTTCTATTGTCTTTGCAAATACTTAAAAGTAATCTCCATTTTCAATGAAGAATGCCAAACTTCTGGGCATTAGAGAAATTAGTGGTAAAGGATTCAAATTATTTCACATTGCCTACTAAACAGAGTACTACAAACTATTATTAAAACAAAATTATTTTATGAAACATAGTGGCTAGATTGATGTACCTACCAATCTCCGTAGCTTACAAACTGTCATGTTGTATTAGGATGGCAAAATAAGTTGTAATGAATGTAGTTCACATGAACCTGAGATATTTCAGGTGTTGCTGAATGTTGTTGAAAGTTTCAATATTGCAAACATGTTTGGTTCTATTGGGATTAATATCCCTTGGAGTGAAATATCCAAGATGTATCTAACTTGAAGGCAAAAGGGAGATCTATTGCTAATCCTGTTAATTCAGCATTCTTTCTGTTTACACTTTCTGAGCACCACAGAGCTAGTCCTTTGAGCATTTTATTCAAATAAGAATCATCTGTGGCTTGGGTACCTAGACATGGTTTTCTTACTGAGTAGAAATATTCTGATCTAAAATCCTTATTACCTATCTCACTGTAAATATGAGTGCAATGGGTTCTGTCATACTTGTCTTAACAGTACTCTGTATCCATGTGGAACAGGAGCCTTAAAATATTTTAAATGATATTATTTACCATGCAAATCTTACCAATTCTGAGGTAGAATTGAAATGAAGGACTTATTATAATCTGTTGACTAGTACAATGATTTTCCTTTGCTGTTTGTGCTTGGATTTAGTAAAGCACAGTATATTGTATCTTACCTGCATCATTGCACAGAGACAATAGTATAGTACTGAACTGAAAAAAAACAGACTCCATCTACTTGCATGAAACTTAGAAGAAGTATGATATCTAAAGATAGCGTGGCAATTTTGTGAAAGAATAACTGATAATAGCCAGAAGACACTCATATTAACATAACTGCATGATCATCTCACGTACAGCCTTTGGCTTAAAATAATGTTAAGATTCACTATTATGTCTTAACAAAAGCAGTCTTTTAATGAGAACTTGTAGATCCTTGGAAGTTTTAATCCTTGGAAGTTGAACTTCTGAGAAAGTTAGTCTTTCCCGGTCTATTTATCATAACTTGAAAGAAAGCCAAATCATTACCAATGTCTTTAGATTATTTTTCTATTAATTTGGGCATTAGATCACTATGTTTCAGATACAACTTCCATTGTCATATAGTTGATTGGAACATGAAATTGGTCATGTAGGTTGGATTGAAAGCATCAGAGGTGTTTATAACATTTTTAAAGCTGGTAGGCCTGATCCAAGCAAGTTTTATGTGGAAACAGGAAAACAGTCTAGTGCAGTACTGTGAAATGTAAAAGATGAATGGAAGGAAAAAAAAATCAACTAATAATCTCCCCTCCACTGATTGTCATTGATGTGTGAATATTTTCTTTTGTTTCTTTTTTTTTTCTATGATTTTTCATTTTCCTTCTTTTCTTTTTTTCTTTTTTTTTTTTCTTTTTTTTTTTTTTCTTTTTTTTGTAGCCGACTTTGGTCTTGCAAAGCAAAAGCAAGAAAACAGCAAACTTGCATCAGTAGTGGGAACCATTCTATACTCCTGGTAAGTACTACTGCATACAACATTGTGGAATGACTTCCACCTTCAGGGTGTTTTTTTTTTTTTTTCAGAGCAAACTGACAAGTTGTGATAGAGTAAGGTACAAGGTGCAAGTTACCCACCTACAGATATCCTGCAGTAGTTGCTTGCCAGCCATCTTTTCTCTTACCCCTTCTTCTGCATTGGCAGAAATGAGTTAAGTTAGAAAAAAAACAAAATATCTCCTGTTCTGAGGTAACTTAACTTATTCATCTACCTATGGCCTTAAGAATAAAGAAATGAATTTTCAAGAAAAAAAAAAGGTAAAAATATGATTTAATATTAATGACTCTTAGGGTAATTCAGGCTTCAATATTCAGTTACATTGTACATGTGGACAACTTACTTTCTGAAAAATATTTGAATTTTTTTGTAGTGAGTTTGTTTTGAATTAGTAGGCATTTAGTTTTAATAATTGAATTAAAATATTTTTGCTGTTTCAAAATTTCAAAGTTGGGAAAGAAAAACACATACATTGTTTGCAATTTACATTTGGTAAATGCACAAATGACTGCTCTAATACTTTGCTTCAGGCACTACATTGTTCAGCCTGCAGAATGAGCTCTAGTTCCCTTTGGCATCTCATCTGCGGGCAAGCCGATGTGAGGAACCATATAATGTTAAAATGCATTACCAATATAGCTACCTATGTTCCTACATGACAATTGCCTTGTGTTTTGTTCTCATGGAATAGATAGCATTTCCTGCCCAAAGGGTTCACCTCAGTATGTCTGTAGTGTATGTAACTGAGAACATTATATGCATATCGGATTCTCTCAAGCACAGTTAACTGTGAGCAGGACAAAGTTGACTTTTGTGTTACTTATGTATGGATAACAATATGCCATCTAACTGAGGTTACTGTATTGCCAACAAAAGTGAGCAAATGGAATCAAGGTAAAAATCTAACTAGGGGAAAGCACTAATCCCAGTATTCATCTAATGACAGTTGGTCTGTTCTGGACACGTCATTTATGTTCAGAATTTCTGATGACTGAAATTCTAACATCTGAAATTAATCTGGGAATTGCTAATTGTTATCACAGTTCCAGATCTCTCTTGTGTAAGATTATTGGTTAATCTTTGCCTCTCCTTACTAGTGTTTTATTTCAGAAATATGTCTATAGTATGTTTAGCCGGAGCAGATAAAAATATTCCTCATTCCTACACAAGCTTGTTCTAGCTTCTTAGCAACACCTTTTTACATACAGCTGCTGTTTCTTCAGCATCTTCCTGTTTCTCCTGCTCAGTGTTTGGCTTTCTCAAGTCAGAAGCTGGCTTTCTTCTTCTTCTTTTAGGAACTTCCTGTTGCTCTTATTCACCTTATCGTAATTTGCCACTTCCAGCTCCCGTAAAGTGGAGTTTATTTGACATAGGAAATTGAAAAAGCAAACTACAATCAATGACAGATAAATAAACCAAGAATACTGCACAGCGTGCTATCTATAATACTGTTCTGTGTTTTCACCAGAACTTTTCATTCACAAAGTACCTGCCAATCAGGAGAAGAGCCTGATGCAACATAATATCCTAAATAAAACCGGAAATGGCTTCATCCTAAATCATTTCTGAGATCAGCATTGTGTCTGTGGCACTGACAGAAGTTAACAAGCCTTTTCTAACATTGATTTTCAATCTTCTTTTCTGATGACCACGTGATGGCTGTACACCTACCCAAATTCTTGGCTCATGTCCTTGTAATAAGTTATTAAAAGTTCTGAGCTATTAGAGGGACTACTAGTTGTTCTTTTGAATTAGGAAGAAAGGTCAAGAACTCAGACTTTTGCCAGCTAAAAATAATTAATGTTGCCACTTTTGAGACTTTTTACTTGAGATTTCCTAGCAGTCACTAACTCTTAAATGGCTCCAGAAGTGAGCCATTGTAATGTGTTAAATATTTAAGTCCATACCTTAAAGACTAATGCATATCCTGCAACCGGGTAAGGCAATTGCAATGATGCATTAATTTGTTCCCCCTGAATTCTCTTGTAGTATAGCACAAACCATGAGTGATGGTTTGGGTAGTTAAGAGCTGTAAGATTTTGGTGTAATCATCTCCTTATAATCTTTTTGTAGCTTCTTAATAGAATTGGTTTTTGTTCACTTTTCCCTGGGCAGTTGTTGATGGGAACCTAATGTGCTTTTTCAAACAAGTTATTTGCAAAGTATTTGCAAGCTACAGCAATCTTTGGAAGTTTCAGGTTCCAGACCCTGCCTCAGTGAGCCTCAGGGTCATAAGATGTAATTTTCTTGTCCTGTCTACATTCACTTCTTTTTTCTCCTATTCACTTCTGAGCGAAATGTAACTGATGCCTTTGAGTCTTTTCATGTTTTGTAGGAAATTACTCTTTGAGAGTAGCTCTGCAAATATCTTACAGATTTAAATATACACACACACACAAATATATAAATGATTACTTACACAACATTTATTTTTCTTGTATTATATCTTGTCTCCATTCATGGAAGCGTACATCAGAGCTAGGACTTTGGGCAGTTCTTTCTCTACCTCTTTGCTCAGTTATTTAGCAGTGGGTATGAAGATAACCTTTCACTTACCGATTTCAGCTTCTTAATAAGTAATATTTTTGGGAGGGCGTTACTTTTCAGTTCTACTCTGCAGGCCATATCATGGAGGCAGTGATCCTTGCCTGCACACAATCAGAAGACAGAACAAGGAGAGGCTGCTGATGTCTTTGTATTTAAAATGTATTCTGGCGTGAAATTTAAAGTGATGAGTAAAGCACTAAAGTCTTTCCAATACCAGAGCCATTTAAAAATGTTAAAGAGGTTTTGCAAACAACTGAATGCATGGATTGCCACCTTTCCACCTTTGATGTATTTGGCTGGTACTGTGCATGACAGAGAGTGGGTTTTTTGTTGTTGTTGTTGTTTTCTTTTTTTTTTTTTTGAGATAGAAACTTGTTCACAAATAACTGAGTTTTTTTTTTTTTTAACAGAAGCGCTGAGGCTGAAGGGCAGAAGTCAGAGTATAGATTTAATCAGTGCTTGAACTAGTTTTTTTCTTTTCTTTTCTTTTCTTTTGATTTAAATAGAGGTGAATGGCTTTAAAGTAATCAAAATATTGGGATTACTTACCTTGCAAGAGCAGCAATATTAGTTCCTGCAGATAAAAAGGAAAGGGTGGAGAGAAAGAGCTATGTGACAAGACAGCATTGTCATTTCAGAGTAGCAGAAATTGTTTTCTTCTGAATTGACAGGAAAATGGTTCTAGGGAGTTTGAATTGCAACTTACCCTTCTTGGATGAGTACAGAAACAAAATAATAAATGTCAAAATAAATAGTGTCTGATAGTTATTTTTTAGACTTGGCTATACATCATTATGCAGGTTTAGATAAAAACATCTCTCTCTGTGTACCAAACATGACTTGTAAAAGAAAGTACTGAACCCATTTGTTAATCTAACTTATTGAAAACTAAGTCATCACAAATAACAGCAGACAAAGTTTTATATTTAGAAAGGAGCTTACAAATTATTTTTTGCAATTGTGATATTTTCAAATTCTACTTCATACTATTCTTATTGTAGTATCGCACTAATTAAATTCCTTTTAATTGATTGTGTCCTTGACTTAAAAAATCCAACAATGTGTCCATTTAGAATACAAAATATATCAAATGGATTTGTTTACACTTAATACATAAAAAATTGAGGAGATGACTGCTTTAGGGAATTGGTAATGAATTCTGAAGTGATTTTCCAGCTCATAAATCATCGGAAACAATCTGTTCCAAGTTGATGGTGACAGAGCCTTTATTATCCAGCTGTCTTGAAGGCCTTCCCAAAAGAGGTGGCAAATTGTGAATTGTAAAGAAAAAAAAAAAAAAAAGAGAGAATGTGAACAATGGAACAATGTTTACTTTTATGTATACCCACCACCCACCACTTATTTGTTTCACAAAGTGGATTGTAACTTATGAAGAAGGTGTATCAAAAACAAGAGGTGAAGAGATGTAAGTAAAAATTTGTTGAGTCATGGTTACACTAACTGCTTTTATAATTGTATATGCATACAGAATTTTTTCAGAAAAAAAATCTGGGAAACACTGTAAATTTTGAGTTTGGTTGGCGCGCAATTCCTTAAGAACTTGAATGGTCTCGAAAAGCTGTTGAAAAACTGCAAAGAAGAGCAGACCTCTTAGGTGTCATTACGAAGCAGGTAACAACATTCCACACTAGTTGTGGCTTTAACTTGATCTTTCTGAAACATCGTTGTTCTAAAATGTCAGAGAACAGGTACTCAAAACAATACAAAAAGTTTTCTCCTCCTGGTGTTTTGAGGAAAATCGTATTTCCCTGTAATTAGAGGTAATACTGTATTTTTGTATTTTCCATTATTGTTGTGGCTGTGAAAGAGGATTCCTGGATCTTAATTTCTTTTTTATGGAGTACATATTCAGTCTGTATACTGTGTTATATTACCTAAGTTTCATTGGACAGCTGGCTCCTGGAGAGGACATTTGATTTGATTAAAAGAGTGACAGAAGTTGAATAATCCTTTCAATACATGAATACTGCATTTTTATAAGAGGATCTTCTGAAAGTCAGTTAATAGAAGTATTTACTCTGATAATGAAATATAGCAGTGAAATGTAATTGTGATAGAGCAGCTTTAGTTTAGGCATTGGTTTATAAGATATGTCAGCAAAAAGCTCTGTGCAATTTGAGGTGGGAATCCTCGGGGACAGTATAACTGAGGACTGACAGATAATACTGTCTCTTTTTATCTCAGTGCAACTTGACATAGAGCATTGTTTTATTATGGACATGCCATTCCAAAAAAGGTAAACTAGATGAACTTCAGGGAAGAACGTTAGAAGTAATTGACAGTGATTGACTTATAAAAAGAAACCTAAGATGTCATAAGTTTATACAGTTTGTTATAAAGGAACTAAGTTTGACTAAATAACAACAGTAAGGTCACATTCAAAATGTAGACAACACCACATCCAGTCTTAAACAAACTTATACATGGGAGATGATGTAAAATAGAGTAAAAAAGCTTGAAAATCTCTGTACTGATATCTGGAAAAATGTTTCAATAGAAATGATAGAAGTCCCTACCTAAAACATAATACTATACATGAGAGAATGCTACCTTCTTGGATTGAAAGAAAGCCACTGTGGAAGTGATGTGAACTACATCATACAGATACTTTTTTCTGTCTGTGGATCCTAAGAAGGGAAGCGTTTTGCTCAAAAATGCTTAGAAGTACCTTACAAAGTCAAAGCATAGGTTTTCTTGATGAAAGTCCATGTGAAAACCTGCAGGTTTAATTTATACTTGTTTTCTGACAAGTGAGTGCTGCTGATATGGCTTCTAAAGAGTTACTTTAATACTTGAAAAAAAATATAAAAGAGTAGAGTATGTGATGGTTTTATAAACTCAGTGATAAATTTAAACTGCTATCTGGAAGAGCAAGTACTATTCTACCAAGACAATATATTGTAAATTAACAATGTATTTCTTGGAAATAATTTGTTCTATGGGACTTCTATCACAATTCTTTTAATATGTATATATTTGCCTCTTTTGACTAAATAGCTTAAGATTCTGGATTTATAATCACTTTGGAACAGATAACTATGATTAGACTCTTTCTTATAATAATATTGGACTTTTCATCAAACTCATTTGTGAGCTTGTAAACATCTTCTAGTCCAATGCTACTGGTATTTGTTTGCTAGATTTATTTCTCTTTCATTTGTCTTTTAAGTAATGTCAAATGAGCTACACTGAGATGAACTATATTATTCTGTCATCTGAACTGCAGGACTTGAATAGCTTTGGTGGGTTTAATCATCTTGGGTTAAGCTGCCTTTAATTATATTTTTCACAGAGGCAGCTCAGATTTTCCACATCTAGAGTCCTCAAACACCTTGGTTGTGGACAGCCATTGTTTACAGGAGCATCATAAAGAGGATGAATATTATTAATACCCCATTATTTTAAACAGATATATGTTTGTGTTTGAAAAATATATCTAGTTTCTAGTAATACTTTCTTTTTCCTGGACTACAGATCAAAGCCTAGGTTCTCCACTATTTCAGCTCCACGAACAGAGGTCAATGATTTTATAACTAAAGAGGTAATACAGTATTATCCAGAGATATAACAGTGAGTTTGCCATATGCCCTCGCTTGCAAGCAAGCAATTGGCATTGTTTTATAGAGGTCAAGATGCCCAGTTATTAAGCTGAGAGATGTAACTTGAAAATGAGTTGCTAAAGGCTTTAGTTTATTCCTGGAAGGAATTTTAGTGGGAATGGAGAGAAGAAAAATGTGGAATTAAATACTTTTATCGTCACAGGATCATGTGACAGTTCAGTTTACATCAGTTGTCCTGTATTGTTTCTGGACACTTTCTCATGTATGTTAGGTTCCAGGAAATCCAAATACTTGCAGTCATCTAATTGATATGTTGCTGTCAGAAGGTAATCTCTATGTGACTGAATTTCACTTTGCTTCGATGTAGCCATCCAAAAACTAGACATCTAATTCAAGTAAAGCAGTTAGATGACTACTGAAAGTAACAGAAAAAAACCTGTCATTTCCATAATGAATTTCATCCCATCTATCTTAAGCAGCAATTTTAGGGTGAGATGAATCAAACTCTCAATGTGCTTGTCTCTCTCCATTTGCGACAGAGGGAGCTGGAACACTAACTTATCATAAATCTAATTTTCAGCAGTTTAATTTTAGGTGAGATTAACACCTTATGTGAAATTGGTTATTCGAGATTTAAATTTGTTTTCGAGTTGTTATAAAATTGGATTTGCTACTGCTTGTAGTCATATTCTTGCAGATAATTATTTTTTCATATCTCCTTTTCAGTTTTAAATATTCATGTGATTTCTTGTTAAGCTTGGCTGTCTTGTACAAAGTACACTGAATGAAATTCATTCTAGATGGCATGTAGCTCAATAAGCAAAATCATTTACCATTTTTAAGTGTTCAGATTTCTGTTAAATTGAGAGAAGACAAAAGGCTTTTCCTTTTGTTGATCTGATTTTGTAAAGTTACAGATTTGAGGCCATTCCCTAAAGCATTCTGTAGGAAATTGCAGTTGTAATTCACTGAAAATCTGTGTCTGGTTAGAAGGAACCAGTTCTGAAAACTATCTGTCATAGAATCATAGGATTGTAGAATCTTCTGAGTTGGAAGACACCTTTAAATGTCATCTAGTGTCCAACTCCTCTGCAATGAACAGGGACACCTACAGCTAGATCAGGGTGTTCAGAGCCCCGTCCAGCCTGATCTTGAATGTCTCCAGGGCTGGAGCATTCACCACATCTCAGGGCAGGCTGTTCCAGTGCTTCACAACCCTTACCTTTTTCTTATATCCAATCTGAATCTCCTCTCTTTTAGTTTGAAGCAATTCCCCCTTGTCCTGTTACAGCAGACCCATGATGCACATTACCAGCATCTTTTAGAATAAGAATGTTTCGGTTTCTGTGTACCTGGGTAGCACTTTCCCATAACTTACAAATATAATTTATCTACAGCATTTCTGTTAAAACTGACAGCCTGACATTCTGCTAGTTATTTTTGCATGCTTAAGAATACTATGAATCCATGAAACGATGCTTCAAAATTACATTGAAAAGAGATTTTTATTTTTCAGGTTTCGGAATCTGACTTTTACCTACTCTTGCTGTTTTAGACTTTGTTCTATGATGCATTTGAAGGAAAAGTCAGTATAAATTAGCACTTCAATGTGTTTTTCTGTTTTACGTCTCCCAGAAGCTCTGTATGTAATACTGGAACACTAAGCTACATATGGATGGTACTTTGATTTTTCCTTGTATTTACCCAGACACGCATGTGATAATCTTGAAAATTCAGAGGCATAAAACCAGCTGAAACAATTACACAATTTTGAGCTTAATTAGATTTTTTTTTTTTTTTTTACTGTTAATGTGAAATGTGCTTCTTTATAACATATGTTAGTAATAGAAAAATCTCCTTTACTGATAGAGCCTTTAAGGCTTTTAAAATTATCTTGAAATAAGTTTAAAAAAACCCCAGAAGCCTAGAAACATGTAGTAGTTTTACACACTGGCAGCAAATTTTTTTCCAGATCAACAGATATAATGTATAAACAAGAAGGTCAAATTCAGACTGAATTGGATCATTAAAAAATATTTTGCCAATATATCTACACATTGTATTTGTGTCTGTATCCTGATGAGAGGGAAAAAAATTACAAATACATTTTTAACTTTTAAAAAGCTTATAGAAACCCCTCAGCTGGGCACAGTTTCATGGGCTTTTATGTGCAGCTCCAATACCTGTGGTCAGTTTGTAAAGGGTTCTTAAATATTGATAACCCAGGCCTTTGCATTGTGTTGAGAGTTTTTCTTTTTTTTCCCAAGGTAGGTAAATAGTACTGTAATCATTTCCCTCCTAGATTTCTGAAATACAATGCTCACAGAATACTGTTCTGGCTGGAAAATTCTAGAAGCCCCAAATGTGTTTTTATGTAGAACTGTGTGTGTATATATATATATATATATGTTCATGTGTACATAGATGTAAATATACATAGATCGCTCAGAAAGTAATGCCTCCTATTTTTTTCCATGGAAACTACAGTGGATACAGAAAACAATAACACTACTTGATAGAGCAAATTCTCAGCTACAGAACACTATTTTTTAACATAGTCACCATTATTAACCAATTTCCACAAATGAGTAGACCGAGATGCTCTTTGTTTAGTGGAGTGACAGCTGTGCATGGGCATCCAGGACATGTCTTGTCTTTCACATCACTGTCGCCACTGCTGAAATGCATCACCCATCACCTCATTGTGCTCACATCCACTGTTTGGTCTCCAGAAACATTCAGCAAGTATCGAAGAATGTCAATGTGTGCAATTTTTTCACTGTGGAGGAATTCAGTAACACCTCTTTGCTTTGTCTGCACTTCCATGTCAGATACCATTCTGTCTGCCCCTCTGCTGCCATCTGGCAACACATGTAACAGAATATTGGTGGGAAGGCTCAACCTCTACTGTTCTACCATCACCACCCGCCTCTGATGTTGTGGGTCAACGTAATAAAATGGGAGGCATTACTTTCAGAGCTGTCCTTGTATAGATATGTACAAATATATGCACACACACATCTCTATATATAAAACAAGCAGTGTTTGTACATGTAGAGATTCAATTCAGTTTAGACAGCATGAAGCAACAGAGACAGTGAACATCAGTGAGATTTATCCTTCCATTTTAAAGATACTTTAAAAATAAGTGCTTAAGCAATGAAGCGTTTATTTGCTACTGCTCTGTGAGATTCAGAAGGAACTCACTTTCTCTGGCACTAAAGGTTTATATGTGTAAAAGCAGTGAAAATATAAAGTTGCCAGAAAAAGAGAAAAGATTCTATCAGATAAATGCATGAATCTTTCACTGTCAGATATGTATACTCTTGTAGGACAAGTACAAAGATGGTAGAACACATGGATGTACCTCGTCTACTTCTGAAGTAGAACACAGAAGCCCTCAATGTAAAATCTTCTGCTCTGTTCAGCAGATTTGTATACAAATTTTGTGCTCAGAAGAAATATTCTGAAGGTTTATACATATTTTATTAGTTTAGCTATATTTTGCTTAACTACTCTTTTCTTACTTAGAAAAGGATAAAAAAAAAAAGTTTCAACTGAACATTATGAACTAAGCTAAATCTGAAAGTTGTTTCAGTAGAAGCTATTTTTATTTCTATTACGGTAACCTCTTGGCAGTTGTATTTATTATGTCCCCTCCCTACCAAAAAAAACTGGGGCTATGTCAGTTTCAGTTTTAAGGCTGTGATACAGATTGCTGCAATGAAGTTATTCAAGTTAAGTTAAAGAATAACTGGAAAAATAAAATTGGCTATGCAACTCCTAGGTTAACACAAACATGTAAGTATGCACTGATGAACTAGATTAGAGAGCTGACTTGACTGGAAATAATTAATAATTAATAAACAAGCTTTCTTAATAAAGAAAGGTAATGCTTGCTCTAGAAAATTAAACTACTGAGATTACACGGAGGGGAGCGATAATACATGTCAAAGTTATTTCTCCTAGCTGACTTCACCCATTCTGAAATTACATTCACCATCTGGTGGCAGGAGGATTTATTACACTGTAAAATGGCGAACTGAAGATAGCAAATTTCATCCCTGCCCCTACACATCTTAAAAATTGGTGGAAACGATTAATTTTCTATAGTCAGAAGAGGCTTAGGATGTTTGAAGGAGTGTCTCTTGTGAGGAAAAAGCATATATGTAATAGCTGTATGTAATAGTTTACAAATATAATTACTTAAGAATTTCTAATGTGAAAAATAAATACAAGTTAATAGACAATGTAAGAACTCACTACAGAACTCTTTGGCAATAAATTTCAAAATAGAGAACTGTGAAGGCAAAATTTCTAACTAGAGACTGAAAATGCTGTTCCAGCTTTGTCACTCCAGGGACAGACAGAATAGACTACCCCCAAAAGGCTGCTTCTTGTAGGTGAGAAAAGCAAATAGCTTTTAACAGTTTTCACAGAACCTCTTTTTTGAATTGTCTGTTGTATGGCTCCTGTTCCTTATTTTGTTGCTATTCTAGTAATTATGAACCTACCGTACATACTAAGTGTGACCTATAGCTTACAGCAAACTATCCAGAGAAAAGATTGTAATGAGCAACTTTTTTGTTTTTTGCCTTTGGGAAGCTAGGATGAGTAGCTTTTCTCCCTCACCACCTCCTCTTCTGTGATTCAGAGGACTGATTATAGAGAAGCTATGTTCTTTTCGTACTACTCTCCAAATACTTACAAAGCATTCTGCAGTAGCTTAGTGAAAAGCAGAATCTTTCATGTGAACTTAAATGTAAGCTCCTTCCTCTATTTTGCTGTAATGAGTTCTACCAGCAACTAACAACAACTAAAAAGGCAATCCACTGCAAGCAAGTATTATTTTATAGGTATCTTATTAAAGAGATCTGAATTTCTGAAGCTAATAGAAGCTGTGAATATTTTTTCATTATATGGGACTCAAAAAAAACCACCAACAAAAAAGTAAAGCAAACTTGTCTGTCATCTCTCCTCCTGTCTTGTCTCCATCAGTGCCTATTTGTGTATCTTCATAGGGAAGGAAGAATGGGATAACCATATTTTTGTACTCTTCTAGCCTCTGACTATGGCTTTGAGTAGCTTCCTGAACTTCATGGTGCCGATGAGTATTTGTAGAGCCACCGATAACTGCAGAAATGTCTATCAAAGTGTACAGAATAAATTGGAATAATTATTGTGATAAAAGCAATAATTATCATTCATTGTTAAAATCTTCTGCAGTGGTATTTGCTTCTTATTTCTTTGAACTTATTTTTGATATAGTAATCACATTTCTGGGAGTTAGTTTTGAGGATTCACTCTTCAATTAATCCATAACTGTCTAGTAGAAATCATGTCTTATTTGAAGGTACACCTCGTATTATAGAGTGAAATACACCGACCTGTACTTAAATCTGTCAGAAACACTTAGACTGATCAGTGAACATTGTACCAAAACAACTCAAAATTGGCTTATTGAAGTTCTCTGCAGCATGGGAAATCTTCACCAGTTATGTCTCATGTAAAGTCAGCCTGATAGTATTGAAAACATTTCTTACAAGCTTTAGAAGCTCTAGAAAATTAATGCTGTTTTGAAAAGATCATTCGCTCAGTTCCTTTCTCCCTTCCCCTCCAAATTTAGGACTTCTTCCTTCATACTGGAACATCTATCCAGTAAAAACTAATGTGACCATGAGCTAATCCTATGAGGATAGTCATATTTCATATAGGTATGTGATAGTAGTAATGTAGCAGAATCCAGAATCTGCTTGTGAAGTTTGGAGTATTCTTAAATAAACACGATGACAAAATAACATTAGTGACTAAAGTTATAAATGAAAATTTGATTGTAAAAATGACTCCAAGGCTATATAGAGATGATTTGGTGAAATTGTACTGTTTTATACATAGAACAAATATTGAAAAGATTTAATTTTTATTTGCTTTTTACCCTAATAAAAAAAATGTGGGACAATACTAAATTAGCTTCTAAAATAGGTCTTTAATCTTGCAAAAATAATACAGAAGATAAAACAGATAACTCTTTGGATTAATTGATGACATAATCAAGTCAAGACTCATTTTAAGGCTGTTTGTGTAGACTGTCATTAAATGCAGATAAGATGAGCAAGAGTGAGCTTTCTGAGAAGCAATTATGTATCAGTCTGCTCAAGGGTACTGAGAATTTAGAGAATTATTCTGTGGATATATTTCTGTGTCTCTGATTTAGAAGAATTTAGCCTTGCTTTTGCTGTGGACATTCGTTCAGTGAAAGACTCTCCTCGATACAGTGCAGCAGAAGTAAGCTTCTCGGTGTGAATACATAATTTGGAAATGAGCAGTGATGTGTAAACTTAGAAGAAAACTGCAGTGATTATTATGAATAAGTTAATTGCAAGCACAAAGTGACTAATTTTTAAAGTATCTGCTGCCTCTCTTAATATCTGAGACTGTGGGTATCACAGAGTATAGCATCTGCACTGCTGTTTTGCAGCAGTATGATCAGCCCTTGAAGCAATGGAAATTCTTTATCAGCTCTCAGAGTTTCTCCCTTTAAGTATTTTATTTTTACACTGAATGCATTTTATGATGTGGACATCTGTTTGCTGGAAATTTAATTAGTGCCACTGTTCTATTTCATTCAATCCAGATCTCTTAATCTAAGAATCAAAGGCCCGCTTTTACAAGTAAACCAGAGACCATACCAATGCCACTCCCTTAAATTATTATTCTGTACTTTTTACTAAGACAGATTTTTTTTAGTATTTTTATGGAATAAATGTCAGTCTGGTTCTACTCATTCTTTCTGATCTTGACCTGACAGTAAGAGTTTATACACAGCTGTCAACTGAATTAGATAAACCGTATGTATTCCCACCACCCTCCCGTTTGTGGGCAGCAGAGCACAGGAACAGAAACAGGATCTTTCTCTGTTTGACATCCTTCAATAGTGCAGATCCAAATGGTGCAGCTTGACTGCAAAATTGTTTTACTAGTCAACAAGTACTGTACCCCACCCACGTTTCTAACTAGCAGATGGTGAGGTTTGCCTTTAGAACGTGGTGAGGAATTTCACTACTTCGTCTCTTAAAAGTAAATAAATAATATTCAAAATTTCTATTTAAAATTCTAAAGTATTGAATTCATTAGCTATGAAAGCATAGTATCATATACATTTAGGATTTTAGATCCTCTGTATCACTTTTGTGGTCACATTATGTAAGTTTTACTTTGGTCATTTGCAGTATACTGAAATAAGAATGAGACAGTAAGAAACATAAGAAATAAGCATGAGACAGTATATGCATTAAGGTACTGGCCATCTTCATGTGCTAAATATCAGACATTTGTTCTGGAAGAAATAAATGACCAGGTAGTATTCCTCTGGAAGTCCTCCTTTTGATTAAGAAAAAAAAAAGGATTAGATAGGTATTTAGAATGGGAAATCTTTCAGCATGAACAAACAGTTCAAATATTTTCAATAATTTCAATCAATTATGTGTTCTTGTGAAACCATGCTAAAACTACAACCTTCATAAACCTATCGGCACTGTATTTTTTTCTGTAATTTCCAAATCGTACTAGCAACAAGTATGTTTTTGCTAGGCACCACTCCAATGGGCTGCTGTTTACTCTGACAATGAAGCTAGGTTCTGCCTTGTACATGAATACAAGATTCTGCTGGGCGGGTCATGGTTGCTTCTGTATGTCTCTATTGCCTTTTGTCTTCAATGTATTCTTTTGGTGACTGCTACGCAAAACCATACTATCACCATCTGTATGTTAAATTGCCACACCGATCCTTGCTCTAATAGACATATTTAATATATAAAAATGAAAGTTCTTCAAGGCCCTCTGAAGAACTGGTATCACAGTGAGGAGTACTGACAGTCCAACTCTAGAGAATGTGTTATGTTTTAACATTATGCTCAACACCCTTTGTTCATCTCCATGGTTTTACAATAGCAGCAGCAAAATTCAAGGGAAGTACCTAACGAGCTTTCACACAGAAAACTTTATCTTGCTTGGTGAATTTCATAAAAAATGTCTGACCTGTCAGACTATATCACTTCCCCTCCCTTCTGAATTTATGTTCTATTAAGATCACTTAATATCATTTCCACACAATAATTTACCTAAGGGATGTCATCTCATTTGTTTTAAAATGTATTTTTTGCATTTATTTTGTACAAACTGGCAGCACACCTTCTAGTACCATATCCAGACTGCATCAGTAACTGAATTTGCACAGTACCTCTTAGCTCCAAAAAAAGTATTTTACCAAAGATATTTGAATGATAATCATAAAGTTGATATGGTGACTCCGAATTCTAAGCTGAAAGGAAATGAAAAAAAGTAGGTTTTCAAGTTGATTTTGCAGATGACCACAGATAAGTATGATTTGTCACTGGATACAGAGTGAAGATACGAACTGAAAAAATTACCATGTGATATAACTTTTTCTTGTTGCTAAAACTGGAAGTCCAACGTCAGAATATCCCTACCAATATAAATTACTGTCATCCAGATTTATGAGAATTATTAAATTAAGAGAAGGAAGTGGAATCTACTTTGTACTGAGTCGAAATTGAAATTACTGCCTTCTTTCACTTGCTTTATATGGAATTTTCAATGTATTTTTTAAATTGTCATTAGGTTGCTGAGTGTCTATTTGGAATCATCACAAAGAAGGTTTTACAGTAGTTTTAGTGAGATGAAATGGTATAATGAGTGAAGTCTGTTTTCTTGCATTAGTAACAAAATCATATACAATAATATTCCAAATTAGGAATGATTCATAACTTTCCAATATGTGAATTACAGCAGTATGTAATACATTTATCCCTTCTCTAGTCCATTTTATCGAATTGCCATCATCATAAGCAAGTTCTGATTGCTCTAGTTCATTTATATCCGTTAGTACTGAAGACATTATAGAATGCAATAAGTGGAAAGGACAGTGAACAGAATTTAAACTACTACTGTTGTGAGAAGAATTGCAGAAGAATAAAAAAATCTATTAATTGTACTTGCACTTAAAGAATTTGACTAGTAAAGGAAATGCAAGCTTTTGAAAGTAATTGTATATGCTCTGGAGATATACTGCAGTGACTAACAATTTTTTTTTTTTTAATTGAGGCTAACACTAGATGAAAACTAATAATTAAATACTTGTGGTTTGCACTGCTTTTCACTTAGCCCTGAAGTTGTAAAGAGTGAGCCATACGGAGAGAAAGCTGATGTCTGGGCTGCAGGATGTATCCTTTATCAGATGGCAACTCTGAACCCACCATTTTACAGCACCAACATGCTTTCCTTGGCAACCAAGGTATTCAGATTTGCCAGATCAACCCACCAATTATTTCTACATGTGATCACAAGGTCCATGAAAATTCATATTTCGGGCTGTAGAAGCACAAAATGCTCTCTGCTCTGATGTGTGAATGAGCAGGAGCGTTCCTCACAGTATGAGTTACTGTTTTTCCATTCTACTTGCAAAAATTGCTTGTAAATGTAAGTATATTGTTACTTCTCAGACTGATATATTTTTATTATTGCATTATGTGGTAGGATCTTTAGATATACATTTTCTTATTACTATTATATTGCATTTTCTATAGGGTTGTGTATACCCTATAGAATTGTGTGGACGTTTGGATATGATTAAAAATAAAAATAAATCAGTGTTTTCTGTAAATGTTTCCGTTATTCAGATATTGCAGCTTCTTCATCTACAGTGGTTATGTACATTAACGTGGATACCTGATTAGAAGTGATATTTTGCAATAGAAGATGTGTTATAAGTTATTTTGCAAGTTACAGCTGATGATGTAATGCCTGCCCATCAGATTGTTTCAAGGAGAAGTATTTATTGTATGAAATTTCTAAATAGAACGTTGAATATATTTTTTTAATTAACTACAGATGTTTTATTTTACAGATAGTAGGGGCTGTGTATGAACCTGTGCCAGAGGGACTGTACTCTGAAAAAGTGTCATTTACCATTAAGAGGTAAATCTTGTTTTGTTCTGCCATCTTGCTGAAAATGTTTTATATATTTTCAATGGTGACTATGTGACACTGACTTTTGCTGACTTCAGCAACTGCTAGTATTTGTCTCTGAATATGAAATGTCTACTGATTTAAATGAGTATGCTAGTAACATATTCAGTATAGGTGAATTTAACAACTGCGTGACAGTGTAAGTCAGTGCATTTCAGAGAATCATAGAATGGCTTGGGTTGGAACGGACCTTAAACGTCATTCAGTTCCAACCCCCCTGCCATGGGCAGGGCTGACACCCACTGAAACAGGCTGCCCAGGGTCCCATCCATCCTGGCCTTGAACACCTCCAGGGATGGGGCATCCACAGCCTCTTTGGGCAGCCTGTGCCAGGGCCTTACCAACATATAAGTGAAGACTTTCTTCCTACCATCTGACCTAAATCTCCCCTATTTTATTTTAAAGTTTAGTCCCCCTTGTCCTATCATGGTCTGCCTGTGTAAAAAGTCGGTCTCCCTCCTATTTATAAACTCCCTTCAAGTACTGGAAGCAATGTCTCCCTGGTGCCTTTCTTCTCCAGGCTGAACAAGCTCAACTCCCTCAACCTTTCTTCATAGGAGAGATGCTCCAGTCCTCTCATCATCTTCATGGCCCTCCTCTGGACCAGCTCCAGCAGCTCCACATCTTTCTTGTTATGGGACCCCAGACCTGGACACAGTACTCCAGAGGGGGCTTTACAAGGACAGAGTAGAGGGGAACAATCAGCTCCCTTGCCCTGCTGGCCACCCTTCTATTGATGCATCCCAGGATACTGCTGGACTTCTGGGCTGCAAGTGCACACTGTTGGCTCAGGTCCAGCTCTTCACTCATCAGGACCCTCAAGTCCATCTCCACGGGGCTGCTCTCAAGGCATTCTTCTCCCAGTCTATACTCATATCTGGGATTGCCCTGACCAAAGTGGAACATCTTGCACTTGACTTGTTCAGTTTCACTCGGTTCACACAGGCCCACTTTTCAAGCCTATCCAAGTCCCTTTGGATGGCATCCTTTCCTTTTTTTATATCAAGTGCACCATTCACCTTAGTGTTGTCAGCAAACTTGCCGAGACTGAACTCAATCCCACTATCCAGGTCATTGACAAAGATGTTGAAGAGCACTGGTCCCAGTTATAGGCCCCTGGGAGACACCACATTTAGCAGACCAGACTCAGCACTGAAGTTTAATACTGCCAGTGCTCTAGTTAATCCACTATACATCAGATTATTTTTTTCCATAGAATTACAGCATTTTAAGTAATGTTCAAGTACAGCTATAGATCACTGTATGATCACATTCATAGTTTTGTGACTGATACTAATACATTTCCTGCTACCTTCTAATCCTGCTAATGAAGCAGAGAGAACACATTAGTGGAGGAAAAGAAGAACCTGTATTTGTTCCACTCACTCATCATATATTTCGTTTAGTTAAGATTACATGTTCCTGATGTTAATGTAGTGTGTGAGGCAAAGTATAGAAAGTGAGTTGGTGAACTTCTAAGAGGGTTAGCTCCCTTGATTGCCCATTTTAGAAAAACTCCAAAAAATATCTTTAATAGCTTTCTTTTTCAGTCAGATGTCGAATTCCACCTCTCAAAAGCACTTTATAGTGCAAGGAATGTAACATTTTTGTATTATATTTTCTGCACAAAAAGGTTTCTATTATTTAAAGACCTTGAGGATGAAGAACAACAAGAAGGATAGGAACTAGTAGAATGGAACTAAGATTTAAAAGGTCATGAAATGTTTTGAATATTTACAAGTATTTGTAGTCGGAATAACTGGATTTACTAATTCATTGCTCACCATTTAAGAATAAAGTAGTATTCCCAAATGTTTCCAGAAAATACCTTCAAGTCAAGATACATATCAGTATTGATATGTATTACATTTTCATAAATTTTTATCACAACTTTATCAATGACTTAGATGTATGTGAGAATCTGGTCCCTCTATGTTCTCCTCTTCGTTCTTGATAATGACAAGAAACTCCATAGTGGGCATTTTTAAAGGTTTTTTTGAAGGTCAGCTATTGATTTACTCTTTATAATTATAGTTACAGTACCTGTATTAAACAGGTCTACTCTAAGTCCCGTATAATTATGAGATTGGCTGATATATTAATTATTTACTAAGAGTAGCAGGTTTAAATAGATGATTAAATAGGTATCTGCATGTAAAATTAACATTATTTTTTCTCCTGTAATGTAAGCATTTTCCAGCTTATTTTAAAAGCAGTGGGAAGCATGAAAAGTTTTTAAAAGAATTTGTTTATTCTCTTACTATGGATTAATCCTTAAATGAGCTATTATGTTTAGCTTTTAGTTTATTTTTGTGAGATATTTAGATAGAATAGAGAACATGAGAGAAATTCAGTAATTGGGAATTCTTACTGATAGTACAGATGAGAAAACATTATCAGAAACGAAGAAGTTAATTTCTGAGTAACTCTAACACAATACCTGTGAAAGATAAAAGGAATAAATTTTTTTAAAAAAGGTTATTTATATGGATTAAAAAACACTGAAAACATCATTTTATAACTGAAAAATTGCATTCAGTATTGTCATTATTCAGTATTACTGTCATTATTAAGATCCAATTTTATTAGATTAAGCTACTTTAAGAGACATATTTTTTTAGAAAGTACTATTTTAGAAATAATACAGTCATTCTGTGATACTTTCTTTAAGAAAGAGTGTTGGGTCAATGTATACTAACTGGTAAATATTACTCTGCATGCAAATAATAGAAAATTATAGTACATGCAGAACTGTGTCTATCAGCTTTCATGCCTTCTCTAAGTATAAAATATTCTGGGAATTTAAAAATTGACCCATTACAGTTACTAAACAGCTATCTGGAGTTCCTGAAACACAAAGCATAGAACTGTAAATTAATTTAGGTTGAAAGGGACCTCAGGATGTCACTTAATCAATTTACTTAAAGACTTTAGATATAGTAAGTCAATGTTTTGAATGTCTTGAAAGATGGACATCCCACAACTTTCCTAGATCCTCTTCCAGTTTTTGTTCACCTTTTAGATTAGAAGTAGTATTGTATCCTCATATCTAGTTGGACTTTCCTGTTTTGCAGCTTGTGTATATTGCCTCTTTCCCTATCAACTCTAAGAATTCATTTATTTAGTTTCAATACTATCCCATTAAATAAATAGCAGTCAGCTCTGCGTATCTTGCTCGGGTCCCTCTGATCAAGGTGTATTATCTTTCTCTGTATTAACTGCTCCCAGCAATTTAGTTTTCATAAGCTTTTTAAAAATTCATTCATGTGTCTAGGTTATTAATAAAGACATTAAACAGTACTGGCTCAGACCCAGTCCCTGAAGAATGCTACTTTCAGCCACCGTCTGGACTTTGCACTTCTGATAACACCTCTTTTAGCCAATAATTTCAGGCAGTTATTTACCCAACCTTTAATCCTGTGGATACTGTGGAATATTATGTCAAAGGCCTTGCTGCAGTAAAGGTATCCACAGCATATACTGATCTCCCATTGTCTACAGAGCAGCTATCTCATCATAGAGACCAGTCACATTAGTCAGATATGACTAGAACACGATAAATCCATTCCAGCTGTTCCCAGTCACATACTTGTCTTTCGTGTTGTTGGTATAGCAAGTATTTAAAATAATGTTGGTCTGTTCCTCTAATCCTTACCCATAAGCTCATGACTATACCAAGCCAAGTGTTGACCGGCAGGCTGCTTCCTCCCTGACTTGACATTTTCCCCCTCATTGAAAGAACTGAGGAGATCACTACTTCAGCTCACTGTCCTTCTCTCTTCCATCCCAGTGCTCTGAAGTCACATTTGATATTTTTAGGATTAACCCTAGGGATAAATTGGTGCCTGTATGGATGAGCAGAAAGGGGGTAATGACCCAAAGGTAAGATAAGTCTTGGTAGTCTTTCCACAATACCCTTTGGTGTAGCTGCTCAGTGTCAGACTGTCCCTCATAGGCTTGAGCAGAGCTTCTGGGCCCCTATGTGCGCCTGCTGTGCTATCTGCTGTGACAACTTCTGCATCTCTGTTATCTTGCTGTATTTGTTGCAATCTCAAGTGGGAAAATACTGCTTGATAAATTTCTCACTATGAAGACTTTTGAAATAACATTTTTATAAGCTAGCAGATGTTCTCTCTTCAGTCTTTTTGTGTAAAATCATTTATGCCTTTCTGAAGTGCATCCATTTTTAATTTTTGATAGTGTAAGAAATGAAAATTGTTCCCTTGCTAAATTTCTGTTTTGTCCCATGTGCTGGCTGGCATGGTTTGATAATTACCAATGGAAGAATGCAGTGGTAGCAAAGTTTTTAGAAAGAAGTAATTAGCTTTCATTAGAGAATGTTTCTTTTTATAGGTGCTTGACCCCTGATGCAGAGACACGTCCAGACATAGTAGAGGTCAGCTCGCTGCTGTCTGATGTGATGATGAAATATTTGGATATTTTATCCACCTCCCATCTCATGTTGGAGAAGAAACTGGATCGGGAGAGAAGACGAACCCAGAGGTACTTCACGGAAGCTAACCGAAATGCAGCAGCCTGTCAACATTGGCTTTCTGTTTTACCACAAGTAAGTACGTGCGTTAAGCTTTATTTTTGCTTATCACTGTTTGCCATATCTGAGAAAATAAGGTAAAAAAAAAAAAAAAAAAAAAAAGGAGGCAGAAAAAATAAATCAAAATGAAAAGACTAATTCTCTTAAAACATTTTCCATGAGGGATTTTTAATTTATTTTCAACTAAATATTCATTCACTGTTTTTTTGTGGACATCCTCATACAGCAAAAATAACAGTACTTTAAAAATTGCTTTCATTCTATATTGGAAAATGGCATGATTATGGAGGTACTTCCAGTTTTGATAGAATCTGACAGGATTTAATTACTAATAGATACTTACTAATATTTAATTACTAATAAATATTTAATTGCACTTGTGAATAAGATGCCATTACAGTGGAACAAATAGATAATTTTGGATATGATTCTCAAACAATGGAATCTAGAAAAATTATAATGGACACCACTGCCCTTGTCTGTCCGACTATTGTATCACTGTTAGAAACACTGACTTTGGTCATGGGTCAGTAGTTTGCACTGAAGAACCTCTGTGTAGTAAAGTTTTTCAGGAACACCTCGTCCCAAACTCATGGATTCTTTTGAATATGTTGTCTTCATGTGTCTGATTAAGGATGGTAGAAATTGTTATTAAAGGTACAAAATTGTTATTTGTATTATACCTTGTTTTCAATAAAATGTTGCCAATAAATTCCAGAAAAATCTCAACATACTACTGTGGTTTGAAATATAAGAGGTACGAATACAGAAGAATGATACAAGGTAGGATTAATGAATTACAGCAGTATGAAAAATAATTTTCCCTATTTTTTTGAGTTTCGTTACCCTACATGTTTGAAAGCTTATTCCGTATCATTAATTTCTGTATCTTGGTTTAGTCATTTTCTTGTGCAACTGTGAAGAAATTTACAAAAATACCTACTATAGATGTAAAACTGGTTGATTTTGAATTTCATTGCAATTGTCTTGCTTTTAGAGAAGACTGCTCTATCCAGATACTTGTATGATATGATATGACTAATAGCTTTACATTGAACTTAGAGTACTCTGTATAAATACATAACAAAAAAAATGAAAAAAAAAATACACCTATGTATAAAAAGAGAAGGAAAGTCCCTCTGTATTCTAGGGTATAATGGCTAGTCTTCTCAAGGAAGGAATACTTTACTTTTATTTTCTCTCCAGTGGATATTTTATTTTGTATATTAAATGAAACAGATATAACAGGAGAATCTGAGAAAGATTCAGAACTCCATGGAAACTGAGAGAGTACAGCTCACTAATGATAAGTGGAAGACCTGGTTGTAAGTTCTTGTTCTAAATAAGACAGAACTTATCAGGATGGGATTTTTCCAAATATCTTAGGGGTGTTACAGGGCTTAGAATTAGAAGGTACCAAGTTGTTTCTTTGTTTTCAGATTGAAGGGAAACTTTATGAAGTTGGAGGATTTCTAATAAAAAGAATAATTATTCCTGAAAATTTTTACTTATGAAAAAAGAATATTCTGACTTCATATATTAGGAATAATTTCAAGCAGCTGATCCTTAAATAAAAACTGTGAGGTATGGACAACCTAATTAATCTTAGTCAAGGCTCCAGCAAGTCCATAGCTAGGTAATTTGTCATTTTTCCAGGGTGTCAGAGAATTCAGTGTTTCTGCCATGTATTTCAATGCTTAGTTTTCTCTCTACTAAAATGTACTTTCTGCCTCCTTTTTCATCCCAGTTGTGTCATGCTGTGAATGTTTCTGAAATAAAGAGCATGCTCTGTGTCCTTGCTTATGGGAACTATACACCATAGATCTTTTAAAGCCAGTGTAGAATCTCTTTCATACATAGCTTAAGACCAGTACAGACAGTGATCAATAGGCAGTGTGACAGACCAGCAGATGATGCTGAAGAAGCATAGATACCTTGCCTGACAAGTATGGCATAAAATCCATCCTTGAAAGTAATCCTTAAAATAAACAATAATTATCAGCTTCTTACTTATATATTTTTATTTTTCATTGTCTTCCATAGGTATTGTTATTTATGTGATAATAGGTGCAGTTGTAAGGATAAAGAGTGTTTAATATAATTAGTGTTTTCTGTTCCAAAAGGTGAAAATTTGCTGACATAACACAGAGTACAGAGGACCTAATACAGTAGTTATAATAGTAGTAATTGTCTCTTGGATAGTACCTTTCATTTCAAGGTAGTCAATATTATATTTTTGTATCCTGGGTAGGAAAAGGCGGAGAGGAAGAAGGTAGTTTGTGCAAGGTGATCAAATAGACTAGTGGTAAAGTTGGGTTTCCTGACATCCAAGCCAAATCTAAGCCCCAATAGCTAATAATAAAAGTATATTTCTTATATTTTCTTTTAAAGATATAGAAGAGTAACAAAGTACGATTTTGATAGCATTTTTTTCAGAAAAAAAAAAAACCCTGTAAATTTTGTGAAAGGAACTTGTCAACTGTAATATATATAACAAAATAAAAGCCACTTATTCCTCCTGCTACTCTCAGCAGCCAGGTAGTCTATCAAGTCTGCCCATTTTGAACATATTTTTGGGGAGTAGCTTCCTTTTCTTCATTTCTGAAGTTCTGCTTTGTGCATCTGGCATACAAGGTCTGTCACATTTTTCTGTATAGCAGCATTTTGTAATATTACATTCTTTGGGAAGTAAAGCTGACTTTTACTTGCATTAGCAATGCCATTTGAATACACTTTTTATTTTAAAATCCATAGATACAAATTCATATACTCTGATAAGTTCTGAATTGTGCACCAATGGGAGACTAACAATGAATAAGCATATTCAATTTTGGGGTTTTTTGAGCATAGTGCAATCTATTGGGGTACATCCACATCCAGCGCAGGGGATCACTCATTAACCGTGTTTGGTCTAAGCTGGTCCATTTAGATTACCATTAGTTGAGTGCTTTGTCCTAAGGGTCAAATACACAAGAATGCTCATTAGCAACATAAAAGTTTGCTTTATTTCATTTTCCTGGTTTCACACTTTAACTGATAGGTCTTTCCTAATCCATTGTGCTAGACAGCATGGCATAGAGACCCAAGATGAGTAATCTTACCTCTAGATAGAATTTTTTTCTTCAGGTAAGCACTAGTCCTTTCAGACTTAGATCTGCAGATATCATGGTTTTATATTTTTGGTAGACTAAGATGTCACTGCCTGGAAACATACTTTGATTATTCTACTTGCAGCAGCTTGATTCCAGGCTATACTAAGAAACCTGACTTATTCTCTTGCAGAAACTGTCTATTAATTGGCTGGAAATAATGGAAGAAGCAATACAGCAGGACAACATTTAAATTAAAGAGCTGGAAATGGCTGAGGCAGTTTTCTGTCATCCATGGCATGAGTAATCTACCTTCATAATCCACATGTGGATAATTAGAATATTGTATTATGTCTTTTCAAGATTGGTTTAGAAACATAAACAGCATATCTAAAGTCTACAAATAAGTTGAGACTTCTTTGTATTTCCCTTATATCAGAAAGACCCCAATGAAAATAACTGTGATGTATTTTGTAGGAATACCTCTAAATGCAGAGCATGTTACTGCTCCCATTTTTCTATATCCACAGGAATCAGTTCTCTTTATCCCAGTCTGTTTCTTCATTCACAGTGATGTGTGGCCAAAGGGGAAGAATAAAGACTCATAGTTTACAAATCCATACATTTGTAACCACTCTGCAGCCTACTAGCAACTCTCGTGATAAGAAAAACAGTAATCAATCTATCCAACTTTTAAAAACAGGAGGACAGGCTCACAGCTATTTGAAAGGCAAAGAAGATCAAAATGATTCAGCCGTTTTCATCTACTCATTTTCCTCCACACCCAAGTTCAGCTCTGCACTGTTGGCAGTTTGATCCTGTTAATAATAAAGTTGGTAGTTTCTAAGCATCACCGCATGCATTACAAAGTAGTATTTAATTAGCAGTTTAGTTTGAATTCATCTATTTTTCTTGTCAGTGTAGATACAGAAACAAAAAAATGGACCAATGATGTTCATTTTAGTCTCTTTTTTCTCTGGATGTATATTTTATTTGCTCAGTTCAGTCGATCAATGCTTATAGCTCTCCACAACTCCCTGAAAGGAGTTTGTGGTGAGGTGGAGATTGGCCTCTTATCCTGCAAAGTGGTGATAGGATGAGAGGGAACTGGCTGAAGTTGCATCGAGGGAGATTCAGGTTGGATTTTAGGAAAAATTTCTACTCCAAAAGACTGGTCAGGTGCTGGAACAGGCTGCCCAGGGAGGTGATTGAGTCACTCTCCCTGGGGGTGTTCAAGAAACGTTTGGATTCTGTACTAAGGGACATAGTTTAGTGGGGAAACTTTGGTGGTAGGTGGATGGTTCGACTGCATGATCTTGGAGGTCTTTTCCAACTTCAGTGATCCTATGATAATGCATACTTTTTTTTTTTTCTTAAAACAACTGTGCATGAACATAGCAAGTGTTTTTGTATTGGTTGAAGCAAAGAGAGGGATTGACTTTAAATCACTTAGAATGTTACAGGTTATTAACGTTGCAGCAATATGGCCCAATCATGGGCGAGGTCACAGGGATGTCATGGAAGCTTAGCAATCTACAAGTTTTTTCTTTGTCCACCTTTCACTCCATTGGTTTTGTTCTGGCAGCTTCCTGTTTTGGAATTTATGTAGCAGGTATTGGAAATAGGGTTTAAATGCTGGTAGTTATTGCTTTTAAGTACAATCCTGTTAAGGATGAACATATAATATGTTTAATTCTGCTTCAATGTATATGTCGAAGTACTTCAGTAGAATCCTGGAATTTGAGACAAGTCTGAAAGCCTTAGAGCTACCTGTCACTCTTGACAGGGGTTTCACCCTTCAGTCATAAAAATGTTTAGTGATAGAAAGTCTCTATCATGCCAAGTAGACTACCCTGGGTTAGGGAACAGTTTGGAACCAGAAATAAATGAATAGTAGCTGACTTTACTGTCAATTGTTATTAAAGGTACAAAATCAATCTTTTATGGCATCCAAAGATAATGTGTGGAAAACTATGAATTGTCCTGAAGTAATTGGAAGTCTTGGGCATGTCCATAGCACATCTACACTGTGCTATACGCTGTATCTGCAGTTTGTCTATTTTTTTTTTTCAAGAAAATGTTAGTCTCACATTGTATGCTTGACAGAATACACTTGCTATGTATGTCTTGTTTCCAGGAGATATTAGATGGACATAAGCATGTGCATATATAGGATGTATGATCCTGAAATTTCCAGATCCACTCTTAACTGTCATACAATTGTTCTGAGAGCAGGAAGTTCAGCAAGTCCACAGAACATTAGATTTACAGAGCGCATTCAAACCTATTACATAGTGTGTGCCCACTTCTCTTTGCAGGATTTCAGATGTTTAAGTCCTTCCTTTGTATTGGGTGGTCTTAAAGTTTAACTTAAACTGTACTTGTTACAGCTTAAGCTGCATACTTTCTCTCAACAGTGGAAATATATGTCTCCTCTGTCATTTCTTTTCTTTGGGCTAAATAATCAAATTCCATCAGTCTGACTTTCTAATTCATGTCTTCTAAGACCTCTGATTATTCTCATATCTCTCCTTTGATATCTCTCAATTTTTTTTTTTTTTTTTAAGTTTAGTCAAAACTGAACTCAGTTGCTCCTACTGAGAACCTTATTGATACTGAGTAGAAAGATTATATAGTTCTTAGAGATTATTCTCCTCTTCACATATCATGGTGTGATCGTTTTTCATAACAGCATGGTATTGCTGATTTATGCTTTATTTCTTATCCATCAAAATCCCCATATCTTTTCATGTAGAGATGCTGTCTGGCCAGTCCTTTTCCAAGCCTGTGCACAGCTCTTTCTCCCTGTATAGATCTTTGCATTTTTCATCTTTAAAATTAGTTGGTTTTTTTTCCCCAATTTCTCCAGTTTGTCAAATTTGTCTTCAAAATCTGTCACTTGCCCTGATGCAACTTTTTGTATTGTATGTATGCTGTAATATGACATGATATGCTTGTGTGCACATTTAATCGACATTCCATCTAGTCTGTCATTGGAATTCACTGACTGTGCTCAACAATTTTGGATCTAGGTCAAAAGAGATCCTGAAAAAATTTGCTGACTACCCATTTTCAGTTTAATAAACACTTGAAGTACTTAACAAGTTCAGTACAACTTTTCTGTTATATATGCTTATGGGCACTGGCTTGGGTACAGATAAGAAACAATGGTTTTCAGGATGTGCCTTCTGCTGTGTCCCAGTAAGGTAGAAATGCTTCATTGGACTGACTGGGGAAGAAAATTGTCTTAGATACAGTCCAAATTGCCATTGTACACACCTAGTAAGAATAGACTTATTCAGAAATGTATTATATGCTTCTTTTCGTATTGCCAGCACAAAGCGTGATAAAGAACAAGAGATAAATTATGAAAATCTATCAGGTTAAACAAATGACTATCTTTAATATTAAGGTAATTTCAGGATATAGAATAATAGAATCACAGAATGTCCTGGGTTGAAAAGGACCTCAAAGATCATCTAGTTTCAACCCCCCTGCTGTGGGCAGAGTAACCTGATAGATTTGCATAATTTATCTCTTGTTCTTTATCGTGCTTTGTGCTGGCAATACTAAAAGAAGCATGAATTTATTGATGCACAGCAGCAATAATATGAGAAGACTTGGAATAATATATAGGGAGATCATAAAAGCAGTCTGCTTTCAAAATTTGTTGCATTCAAATAGGAGAAATAACAAGGATCAAGTATCTCTATTCTTTCCAGAAAAACTATAAACAAAGAGAGCAGCAGATGTAGAATTTTATATTCATTAAAGAACCCTTTGCTACAGATGAGATTTAGTACTTAAATGTGACAGGCAGGGCAGCTCTGAAAGTAATGCCTCCTGTTTTATTATCACAATATCAGAGGCACATGTCGGTGTATGGCAGTAGAGGTTGAGCCTTCCCACCAATGTTGCCATGTAACAGATGGCAGCAGAGGGGCAGTCTGACAAACTGGTGTCTGCAGATGAAACAAAGGGGTAGAATTGAATTTCTCCACGCAGAAACAATTGCACCCACTGACATCCACTGATGCTTGCTGAGTGTTTCTGGAGACCAAACAGTGGATGTGAGCACAGTGAGATGGTGGATGATGCATTTCAGCAATGACAGTGACACTGACATTCACCTCCACTGGTGCGGGTTTTCATGACCACGGTATGCAGGCTCTTGCTCAGTGCTGGTGAAAATGCACAGCTAATGGTGGTGACTGTGTTGAAAAATAGTGTTTTGTAGCTGAGAATATGCTCTATCAAATAATGTTGTTGTACACTTTCTTGTGGTTTCCATGGAAATAAATAGGAGACATTATTTTGGAGTGACCTACATGTATTCCATGTTTTGATTTTCTTAGCCATGCTTTGGTAATGCCAATCAGCATTTGGTCATTTCAGCCTTGTGGAATCTCTCTGTCGTGACATCACATCCTATCACATCAAGTTCACTTCATATTTTACTACCAGCTTGACTGCTGTACAGGTTTTGTGTTGTCCAGAACTCAGTTGCTTATTATTACTTAAGATAAGATAAAGCTAATTTCCCATAGGTTGTGTATGGGATCCTACTATCTTTATCTTGTCATATATTTCTACGATGCTCAGAATTTCTTTGTGTCCTGGCATTTGTTTCAATTTTTAATTTTTCTTCATTAGGAACAGAGATGCCTTTTATGTGAAGGCTCAAAATAATTTGTTTAGATTAAGGGTTTGAAAGGTTTGCTCCAAATTTAAACTTAGTGACTGAACGTGGCACCATCTAGTCCTGGACTAATGGTTAAGTAGGAACTAAAAGTGCATTCCTATGTGTGTAGATACACTCATGACTCTTTCATTTCATGTTTTCTAAGTGGTGTTGTATAAGAACAGTGTCTAACATTTCCTTTTTGCTCTTTGTTGTCAGAATGATTATGACAAGTTGAGACTTCAAGGAAGCACCATTGGAACAGCCAGTTGCAAAAGTGATTTTTCAGAAAACCTTGGCATCCTGGCAGAGAATTGTCATTCTACATCTAGAAAAGATGAGAAGAGAACATACGAAGAAATCCTGATACAGGACAACAGCAGTTTAGAGAACTCTGAGAAAGGTAGTTGTTAGCAAAAAAAGCATCAGAAATATCATTATATTGCTCAGAAGTGGATTAAAAACGTTTTGCTTTAATTTTTCTTTACAGATTTGTTCTCAGAATTAGATGATGAACTCTATGTATTGGACAACTCAAGTAGTTCCAGTTCAAGTCATTTGAAAGAGTCTGCTTTTGGTAAGAAACTTTAAGAATGAGAGGGTTCAATGCTTTCTAATAGCAATATAGTCACTTATTCTAAAATGCTAGGGTATTTCATGATTCACTGCAAGGTCACCAGCTGTTACGGGTCCTAAGTAAAAGAAAGCTAAAATAATTCTACCTCTATAGCACGCATTTCCAGTATAATTCATTTTACATCACATTTTTTTTATGTAGCTCATACCTGTATTTTCAAATAATGGCTATGGAAACTGGAATATTATTAAGAAACTTGACAATGAAGTTGTTTTAGATTTGAAGCAGAAGATAATTGGAGTGGATAAGAAACAAGACATACAATGTGAAAACTTTTGTCTCAGTAACAATAATTCTATGTATATGAAGAAATGGAGCGCCCAGCTAGTGGATGTAAAAAAAAATATGTTGATAGAGGCAAGTTTTAGCTGTGTAAGTTCATTGAATGCTATTGCAGGAATGCTTAATGTTTAGATTTGAATTAAGAAGGAGTTATGTGACAAAACACGGCATTCATTCTGCCTTTAATTTATTTATGACAAAAAGTTAGGAGTCAGCTATGTCGAGTGTTAAGTAATAGATTTTGGATTATACTCAGAATATGAAAAAAAAGTGACATCGGTAATCACTGTTGGCTACCTGCTAAAATATGATCTAATTATTAAATCCATGATCTAATTATTAAATGAGGCAGGATTCTGATTATGTTAGTGGAAATTAAAGAACATTTTATACTAGAAAAACAGTGATATTAGAACTAAAAATAATCAAAGAATTCCATTAATACCATGAAGTTCTGACAGGAAATGCTGATCCTTTAAAATGTCCTTTTAAGTGTGAAGGGATTAACAAATTTTACTGGTACAAGTTTCCGGGCTTCAAAACCATAAAATGACTTAATCTGTTTGTAGTGCCATTTACTAGCTGGATCTCCTTCAGATTTTGACCCAGGTACTGAAGAAATGTGGCTGCTATGAATCCAACTGTCTAGCTATTACTGCAGGGCATATGAGTGAATTCTACTTAAAATCCATTAACATCATTTTATAATTTTAACCAGATAGCCTAACATTCTACAGGCTGAAGGATGCATGGCTACTCAGCCCAGAGTTTATTACCAAAATTTTCTTGGTGAATTTTTTTGTTGCTCTATTGTGCTAAGACTATAACGGCATAAGGTTACCAGATAGACAGAGGCATAGTGTGACACTGAGAGGAGGTTGCACGGAAGGAATCTCTGGAGGAGCAGCAGCATACGGCTGAATTGTCCTGGTTTTGTGTTTATTTGGAAGAATAACACATTGTGTGATACCTACTGAATTCTTTGTGAGCTAGCTCAGCATTGTACAGAGACATTGGAAATCTCTATGTAGTTTATAACTTGCCACACCCCAAGTGTTAGCGATAATGATTTCCTTGTTGTTCATTTTTCTCTGTTAAGATCTGGACACTAAAAGATTCTCAGATGTTTGTTGTATTTTCTTGCCAGATTTCCACTGATTAAATGAAATATTTTGAATGAAAAGATTCAACAAGCTCCACTTATTCCTAGTAACTGAAGTCAGCATTTCCAGAATTTGTTGCACATTTTCTTTCAAGCATCTACAATTTAAGTGGTGTATAGATAGTTCAGAATTGCTTTTTCAAAAAAATAGTAATGCAGTCATACTATCTTAGGTCACCTGTAGTTCTGTTTAATATAATGAATTTAGCAGTATGGATCAATTGCAATAAATGCTGGGAAATTTTTCTTCTTTTCATGGGAAAAGAAAAGATAAAATTAACAAAATTATTATAGATTCCAGTACAGCTTGGGTTATGCTCCATTGATTGCTAGTAATTGGCGAACAATGTATTAACTATCAGACATGGTTTTGTCAGTCATATCAGCATTACAGAAGAGAATGTGACCAACTTTCATCTAACTAACTCAGAAAGTGCTAACAGGAAAATATGAGTTTAAATTACAGGTGTATTGATTGTGATCATAATCAGTAAATATTGAAAAATATCCCTCTAATTTAGAACTAGGTGCTATTTTTAAAAAGATGTGCTGTGCTGTTTTGTTCAGTGGTACAGAAGCTGATATGCATGTGGTTTGCTTTTTTTGTAGTCCAAAAATTGTAACTGCTTTTTAATAACTTCACGTACCCTCTACTTTTTAATTATGCTTTTGGAAAAAGACTTTTTTTCTTAGTTTAGAAAATAGAGTTCCACAAGATCAGTTTCTTTAGCAATTCCTAAAATTGTCAGATGCAGTCTGTATAGAAATAAAAGATTCATGCTCCTTGACATCATTAATTCTACAGGAGCAGATTATGCACATTTCAGGTGCATAGAGGCAGTAGTGGAAGATGTATTTCTCCCCCCTCCTCAAAATCCTTATAATTTGAAATGATAAAGGGACAGAGGATAAAGACACTGAGTCAAAAAGCAATAAAGAGTGATGGTAGCAGCTTACTGTTTGTGTAAATTTTTCTTATTTAAAATTAAGAAGTTTCCCAACTGCATCTTAACTCAATCATAATTCTTTTTACTTATTTGCTTTTATTTACAGTGTAACTGTACCTCATTTCTACTGGTAAAAACAAAGAGCAAGAAAATATGTGATATATTTTAATGAATAGTAGTTCACTAAAGCTAGTATGTCAGTTGAGTTAGAGAGAATTTAAGTGTTTATGTTTTGGAAGACCTTTTGGAAAAAAAAAATTCTTTCCTTGAATTATGTTCACTTGCACTGCAGTGAGGACAATGTACTATTGTAAATAATGCTTCTGAAAGGCACGGGAAGACTAGTTGTCTGCAAAATATGCTATTAAAAAATCCTACTTCCCAAGTTTGTGTATATTCCTGTCCTCTGACCTTCCTCACAATAAAAAGATAAGCTCTGAGAGCAAAAGATTATTTGCTCTGTTGTCAATGGATGCTATGAAGTTACTTTTATTATATAATCTATTAAAGACTGAAGTACCACTCAGAAAAATGCTTGGTGACTCATTTGATTTTTTTAAAATGTCCTTAAGGGATCTTCATAGAGCTATTCAGAGCAGGAAGGCTTGTGATAATCAAAATCTTTGGATCTTGTGTGTCTTCCGTATCCTAGCAATGATGAGCACAAAGCAGGAAAGACATGGAGGATCTGTTTCATTTTCCAGGAGATAATCAACTGAGAAATTCCCTCTTGTTAAGCATTTGAACAAAACATAAGTTGCCTTACTCTTCCCATCCATAATAAAGGAGTAACCACGGTAAAAGGAAATATGATCCAGTTAACACTCTGGGCTGAACGTCAGGATTTACTATGTGCTCCATGAGTCATGCTGGTTAACTTTCATACACGTCTGTTTTTTCTTACTCTGTCTGTCTTAGTCTGATTAGTATAACTCTCACACAAAAGACTAAGGATTATAACCAAAGTTGATAGTGTTTAATGGGTGCATGTATACACATGTGAATATGTGTTGTAAAGGCTTTTAGATGTCTCAATCTCCTTGTCCTTAGTTAATGAAGAAATTATTCCAATGTGTTTTCCTAGTGTCTGATATGAAGAGACTTCTCTCCCTGTTGTAGCTGCTCATTGGGCTTCTAGCATAATTAGTGATACTAAGAGAGCTGAAGGGTGTTGACTAGTGTTTAGTGATGTTCTGCAAGATGATTTCTAGTTTTCTTTGGTAAATTTTAATATTAATATGTATTTTCTTAACTTCAGCATATGAATCAGAAAATACTACATCTCTGCCATATACAGTGAGTGGTGAGACAGTCTCTTTGGTGTGAAATACCATGTGCTTGTAAATATAAGCTGGTAGATTTGCAAGTCAAATGTTGTGAGTCAAGTAACCGATCAAGAAAATTTGGATATGAGCTTTTTACTGGTAGAGACCATTTATTTGGAACAAAGAGTATAGTATTTCAGATCCAAATTAGTGTATGAATACTGGAAAAGGGGAGTTGTTTTTAAAATTTCAGGAAACAGCTGTGTTCAAACTTAGCATTCTAGCCACGTGCCTTCCGTTATAGTTTTTCTCCTACATATATTTGCTAAATATATTATATTCTTTGCTATAGCAGAATGCCTTTTGAGTGTAATTCAAAATTGCTGATCTCAAGCAGTGTTATTCAGGTTCAGTCGGAGCTTTTAGTTTTGTATTTGTATTGTGGTTTCTGCATCCAACACAGGTGAATTATGTATTCCATGAAAAGGAACAGTCATAGTTTTTTCTTTCGGAAGTCCTTGTTTGCTTTCTAGATAGTAGACACTGCATTTTCCTATCTATTGTGTCGAAGTTAATTGAAATATCTTTACATCTAGAAGGAATTATGTTGTTTGCTATTGTGTATAGCAAGTACTCTTACAAAACCTACTTTTGATCTAACTACTACAGAGTTTCAATGGCTGTTTTGCAAACATGAGCAAGGAATAAAAAAATGTTTCTTGTTTTCTTTCTTTCAATCTATCTGTGTGTTTTCCTGTGTGGCAGACAAGTTTGACTTAAATAAAAGGTAAATAATTTAGGGATGGGTTAAAGTGAATTCTGTGTGACAGAAGCCAGCCTTCTGCAAGATTTTTTTTCATTCAAGGCAGAGGATCTCAGTAGGAAAAATAGAGGCACTATATTTTAGATCACAGCTGAAAATGTGGTTGAACACAAGAAGAAGATTTAAGATTCTCAGAAATGCTTGCTCTCTGAAAGCTACTTTTGTTCTAGAACTAATATGAGTATAGTAGTAATACCATCAGTAAGTAAAATAGTGTAAGAAGTTTGTTCTCTTTTTTCTTTTAAGTTACTATTTGAATGACTAGGTGGCACTATTCTTGTTTTATAGGAATGCTTGTGATATTACTAGTGTGGAAAAACATCCTATGTAGTCAAGAAGGTGGGGATTTGTATTGAAAATTATTGATTGTATGGGAAAAATACATTTCCTCATTTTCTAGTTAGACTTTGGCCAGATGAAATATCTTTTGATTTAAGCATATATTTATTCCTCCTCTTTCAAAGTGAGACACCGTGTAGGATAGAGTGGCCTCATGTCAAAATTAGTGTCAAATAAATGGTTTTGTAGCAATGTCTTAAGCGCTCAAGCTTAAGATGGTAGCTTAAGACAAATGCTTGCTTTAAGACAATACTTTCCAAGTGCATAAATAATCAATTTCACCAAATATTACTCCTCTTTTTCACATTTTTTGGCAGTATGCAATACATGACATATATGTTCAGGTTCAGTTTTATTGTTGATTGGATGTTTGACCAATACCTGGTCATACCCTTGTCTTAAAATCAGTAGAATTATTAAAGAAGTAAGTTTGAATAGTTAACTAATAGAATGGTGGCAATAAAACTCCGGGAAAACGAGCTTTAGACAACCCATTCAAGGTCCTCCTTGTGGGTAAATATTTCCTGAGTGAAGTACTTAATTATAATCCAGATACATCTGTGGTCCTGCAGTCTGCATGTGTTCTTTGTTTTGGTGAAAATCTGTGAATTCTGCAGGGTTGAAAGTAAATGCAAGCGCATTTTTGACATGTCAAACAGCAAATGTGAATTTAGTTTGTCTACCCCTGCTTTTTGAAAGTTATTTTCAAACCATATTTGAGAAATAGAAAGAATGATCATGGATATCTATAATTATTTTTTAATGCAGAGGTAATATTTATGCATTCGTTTCAGGTATCATAAAACAAAGCCTTGATACTTCTGAAAGACGACCTCAGATTAGGTACGTATAACTTATAATTTTAATATAGATTATATAAATGGTCATTGTTATGATCAGTTACAGTCAGTCGTTTCACAGCAGAAAAGCTGCACAATTACCTCCATTAAACATTTCCTTATTCATTGTTACAACTTCATTTTGTTTCAGCCTACGATAATTAGAGTGCTTTAAGACCTTGAAGATTTTGCACACAGACGCTTTACGTGAATAATTTAAGGACTGGCATTAAACTGATGAAGTTTTATAAGTGTATATTGCTACATCATCATTAAAATGATATAAGCTGATTAGAAAATTCTGGTTTTGAATTTTTTCGCAGCTGTTTTTTTCATACAAAATTGTGTTTACATGTTTGATATTGTCAAATAATATCACATCCCTTTGAATTTATGTAGACCTTCTATACAAACTTGATTTTTTGGAATTCTGTAGTCCTTCTCATTGCTTCCAAAACATAAACGAAATAAAATAAAATATTGTGTGGCCACTCCCATTCTCCCTGCAAAGATCTTTCCTTTCCTGATGTAATTAATTTAGAAATGCCTCAAAAGCATTCTTTAACAATCATTATTTTTTCTGATGTCTTTAGCACTCTCCTATTCCATAGATTCTGTTCTTTATAGCTTAATTACTGCTTTTCTTTCAGATGTGAAAAAACCTGATTGTGTTCTTTTTAACTTTAACTTCCTTATGATAACTGCATTGATCCCTTTTTCCTGTTTCCGTAGGCCCAGTTATACTTGAGGAATATTACTAAAACATCTCTTACTAAGCTACTTAATGGCCTCTTCCAAATCAGGGTCTGTTTTCTTGTTCTGCTATTTACCACTGGCACTAACATAATCTTCTTAAAATGGTGTTTTTCTGACTCTATTCTCCTATCTTTTGAAACTATTCTTAAGGTCCTTTCCGAGGATTGCACATGGCTTTATCACCTAATCTGCTGTCTTTTTAATTCTGCATCTTTTCTTTGTGTGTGCTTATTCATATACCTGCAAAATCATGCTACAAATAATGAAATTAGCTTTATACCACAGCTCATCTCTGTAAGCTCATCTCTGTAAGATCTTTTTTTGACTGTGAAGCTTACAGTTGAGTTCTATATAATTACAAGGAAACGTGTCTGTGCTTCTAGTTCTACCCATCCTGACCAATAAGGCCTTGAGATCTGAGCTTTAACCTGCATATCTCTCAGACTTCTTGCCTTCAGAGTATATCTGGCTCTTCTGCCTTTACATCTCTAAGATACAATCTTTCCTACTGAGTAATCTGCTTAGACTGATGCTTGAGTTCATAGGATTGTCATGCAATCAACATCACCTTTACAGTGCATGCATTCTAGTTTCTCAATTGCCCATTAAGAACACAGCCACAAGGAACATTTCTATATCTTTACCTTCAACCCTACCATCATCTGTGTACCCTTTTTCTAGCTGTGCTTTCCCAATCACTTCAAAAATGGTCCTTTATTTTTGCTTTCAAAGATGTTCTTGCTAAGAACATAACCATCCAGTATGTCACTTATCACTCTCTAGCTTTCCAGCTTTTGTCCTGTTACAGTCAGTAATGACAACTTTCTAGTGGTTGAGTGCTGAAGCAAGCACCTTCGTTTTTTCTCCATCTCTGCCCCTTTTTAAGCATTAACAAAACTATCTCCTTATCTTTCTTCATAGCTTCTTGAAACTTTTATTTTTGTATATTCTATAGGAAAATAAATATGCCTAATATAATAGGAAAATAATATGTCTATATTCTATACTTTAGAAGTCATGCTATTTTGGACAAGTAGAGTAATCTTTATATGACTTCTAAATGAACAGTCAAAAACTAGTGAAATGGGATAGACTTTGTTTAGAGAGAAAGATCCAGCGAATACTATTTCCTCTGTAGCCTCTAATGCCCAGCATAACTATAACAGTTTTGTTCTGTGTTCTTCTTTGTTTTGTGTTCTTCTTTGTTTTATTTGTTCCTCTTTTATTCTATTTTAATAATAGAGACTGTATTGAAGGCCTGGGATCAAGACTGCGACCAGGTAATTTTGTGCTTGCAACAAAATAAAATTTTAACTGAAATGAAACTTAATAATTTCCAAGTTTTTAAAATTTGTTTTTCTATTGCCTATATAATATCTACTCTTTTATTTCTTCAACTTCACTTCTACTTGATCTCATCCTGAATGTGCCTCTACTCATGTGCAAGGCGTGAACTAAGATTAGAGACAAGGTGGCTGTCCTATAGACTTCCATTCATAGTTCTTTGCAATAAGAAAAATTATGAGATCTAATATGAGAGTTTTAAAATGATAGAAAAGCAGAGACATTTCAGATGGAAATATATTGTCTGAAAAATTGTTATGGAATTTAAAAAAGTAAATTCCAATACTACATGGGTATGACTTTATTTTAATGTTTGTTAACCTAGCTCTGCTTCTGCTAAATGCAAAAGGAATATCTATTAGATCCCTTGTAAATTATAATGTATTTATCCATCATCATTGATGAAACAAATTTTGCATTTATGATACTTTTCTTTCATACTGAGAAGCTTCAGGTACTGTAAGTTGCTAAGCTCTGACTTTGTAGTACTTGGTATTCTCTGAATTAAATAATAGTTGAAATAAGATTATTTTGAGTAGCTGGAATATTGATCTTCATAAAAACAGTACTGCATGTGCATGCTAACTTCTATTTCACAGCTTTTTGATGTAGAAGTTGCATTAGGAATTTTCACTGCAGAGCACAAATCAAAATTTGTCCTCTACTTTTAGCACTTTTCAGTGCTGTTTACTGATGAGTGCTGTTACAATAACAACACGCACTTCAAACCAACTATCCAACCATAATCCATCAGAGCTATAATGATCTAGAGACAAACACATTAGCCTTTGCTAATGATTTTAGTCCTGTGGGTAATTTAAGCAATTTTGATATCTTTTGTCAGTAATGTTTTCTTCTTGAGTAAAACAACACAATTTACGTAAGGTCTAACCTGTTGCCTTCGCTTCTGGATCTAGATATATTTTAAATAAAATCTACTTTCTTGTTAAATGAAAGTTAAAATAAATATATTGATTTACTGGAATCCTCCAATGTACTTTAAGTTTTGTTATTGCTATGCTCTTAAAAGTGTTGATTAAGTTCTTATCAGCCTATTCACAGGCACATTTTTTCATTGCCCAAATAATGCTGTTCTTTATTTAAAAACAACAAAACAACTACTGTAGAATGTCCCAAAGTAAATGACTTTATGGAAACTCCTGAATTTCCTAGCTAAACTAAGGTCTCTAGCTGACTTTGAAACACATTGACATTATAGGTGTTTTAAGCATAGAAGTAGATCCACTTAGACTGGTAAGTCCTATTGTTGTTGGCATACTAGAAAAGGAACAAAGCTCTATTCACTGAAGATCAGAGAAATACGTGTTATGTTCTGCTCAGTCATTTCTATTCTCATATGAAGCATATTTTCCTTAGGACAAAAAAAGAGAAGCATCTTAGAGGTGTGAAAGAAAGGGGACTGATTTATTTGCTTTGTTTTTTTTTTTTTAACACAAGCCAATAGCAACAAAGAAGTCAAATACCACAGGATAGGAACCAGTGAAAAAGGTAACGTGTTGAGGAAATAAGTTTTTATTAGTGTCATAACAAGAATGGAAGATTCCCAGGCTGTAATGGCAAGACCATGCTATTGCTGTTAGAATTTAATCTATTATTGGTAAAACAGTTGGCAGATAGCTGTAAATGAGATGAATAGAGCTAAAGAAAAAATTCTTCTATTTGTGGCTTGTCATGTTTTAGATTGTTATAGCGTAGCTCTCACCATTACCTAGCTGAAAAATGAAGCTAAATTCTCCTTTAAGTAGCTCAAGGGAAATGCTCTCTTTCTCTCTTTGGTGGTTAAGAGGAGACCAGAAAAAATGTAGAACTGTAATGCCTCTCTCAACCTATCTGCCAAAAGGCATTACAACAAAAAATCTCACAATAGAAATGATGTCCTTGTCTTCTTGATCACACCAGAAGTGCATCTGTGTCATGGAGATTTACACTGTCTATATTTTTTTAGTTTCTGGCAGGCTTCAACTCAGATCTGGTTGGTTGCTAAAAACTTCAACCTGTGAATGTCTCTCTTCTGACTCTTTTTAGAAGAGTCAATGGAGAAAGAAATTCAACAGGAGGAAATGATAGTAGTTCAGTGGTGGACTAATTCATTTTAGTATTTCTCCCTCTCAGTGGAATTTTCATTCTTGTTACCATATCTCTTAAAAAAAGCCAGCAATCTCCATCAGCATATCCTTATTCCTCCTTTTAGTTAGGGTTCTCTCTCATGGGGAGGAATTTCTGACAAAGAAAAGAAAGTGCTAATTTTTCTGATGCAATACAGAGAAGACAGAAAATTCATAGCTTCTTGCAAATTTTCTGCATCTGTCAAAACAAGCTACTGCTAGACATTGGAAACAAGAAGTAGCTGTGATAAAGCAACACACAACACTACAAGGCAATTTGAAAATAAATTTTAATATTCTCCACATTGTCTACATAAGATATAATCTTGGAATTCTTAGTGGTAAAAGGAGAATTAATTTCATGACATCAAAGTACTTAAAAAAAAAAGAAGTGCATTATTCTGTGAAAAAGATTATTTTGTTAAAATAAATTCTGTTTATAATATCTTTAGATTTCCTTATGAATAAATACAGAAAAGCTTTTATCACTAGTGAGGTATGTTAATGTTTTTTTTTTCTCTTAGATAAAGTAAATTTTAGTGTAATGAATCAGAGGAAGGGATTTTCTTTTGAAACCCATTACTAATACCATTATCTAATGTTTTAAATTTTTAGATTATTCTTTTTTGTTCTTCTAGTTCCTAACACTACTAGGAAAGCAAGTCATGCATAAAAACTCAATATTTAAATCTGCAGGTTTTAAACAGTGCTCACTATTAATATGTAAAGGCAGTAAAATGAGCTGTCCTGATTTCAGTGTTGTCATCTACAGCATCGGCAGGAATTGCTGTATCACAAAGGAAAGTGCGTCAGATCAGTGACCCTGTTCAGCAGATTCTTATTCAGCTGCACAAAATTATCTTCATCACTCAAGTATGCATTACTGTTGCTTCTGACATTCTATCCATTTCAGTTATTTGCTGTTGTCAAAGTGCTGCTAATTTAGTTGCTGTTCGTTAAAAACAACAGAACTTGACATTTTTGCAGATGGCAGGATGTTTTAAAAATACATCATTTAAATAAAGACTAACCTCAAATATTAGTGTGTGGAGGATGGCAATAATTGAGTCATGAAAAAAATTCATTGGTTCCCCTCAGAAAAATGGATTGTACAGTGATTTATTTTTATAACATTCTGTCATGTCAGCAATATGAACATTTCAGGTGACAATACTGTGCACTGACATGAAGAGTACATAAAATTCTTTCCTCTATAGTAATATTTTCTAAGAAATAATTTCTATTATCAATATGTGGCAATAATTTCTAAAGAAATATTACACTAGAAACCCTATCATGAATATTGAATTTTAAATATTTAAATATGTCAACATATATTTTTTCAAGTTCAGACTTATTTTAAAATTGTTTGAATATTTAATAATGAAAGAGTGTTAAAGTTAGTTCATGCTGATTCCGAAACAAAAATGGAGTTGGTATAAATCTGCATTGAACTCTCAGCTAAAAATGTGATAGAAGATTTTTGTTCGCCAGGAAGATGATTGTCATTCAGTTACTTGCAAAATATGCTGTTCATAAATAAACATCTTCTTACTTTATAAAATAAATGGTTTGTATTTGGAAACGATGTTTATCACCTCAGGGCATTTCAGATTGCTGAGCCAAACTTGTTTAAAACGTAATAGCGTAACTGAAATTAGATGCATTGGACATGCCTTGAGTGTTTTCTTCAAACTGTCAGATCTATTGAAAGAGATAACAGGAAATAAATTATCATAACAAAGAAAAAATAGTAATTTAAAATAACTGGATTTGACATAACTTATTGCAATAGTAAGCCCATTTCCTGCTAACTGAAATGAGGCAGTTCAGACTTTATATGCTATATTACTGTATTACTATATTACTTGCATGTGCCAGATGCATATTAATGAACTTACCCTCTATAGTGAAGAAGGTTTTCTCTAGTGTCCCTACTAGTCAGTGCCAGTTCTCATGACTGAGAACTAACAGTAACTCAAAGGCTCTCTATCTAGGTTTGCCACTGAGGCAGTAGTAACAACTTTGATACTTTCAGTGTCAGTTGGTCTCAGAATTAGAAGGTAGGGGTACCAGGATCCAAACCTGTACTTGTTCCTGTATGCAATATGCTTTTCGAATGCTTAGATTCTTGCAGATATAAGGTGGAATATTTTTTATAATACATAGTTGTTTCAACAACTCCCAGTTACATATTTCAGCTGACAATTTGAAACTGAACTTTACAAGGCAGAGTTCTTTGCTGTTAATTCTTGGCAATCAAAGCAGCCTTCCCAATCCAGTTTCCATGGGAACAAGAGTCAGACTATCTGTTGGAAAATAACGTAAGAGAAAGCTTTTAAAAAAGCACAATGTAAATCATCAGCCTTTTTTATTTTTTTTTTTTAACTGATCTGACATCTGATTTCCTTAAAACAAAAGCTAAAATTGAACAGTACTGCCTAGAGCACTGCTGATTTTCTCATGCAGTGAACTTGTCCTTTACCACTGTTGCCTCAGAATGTCCCATCATTGCCATGGTACATTAACTGCACATGGTTCATTGCAGTGGTACGTAGTCTATAGAGTATCTTGCAGCCATTCCTTTTGCATCATTTTCTTCCCCTCATGTATAGGCCTGAAAAGACAGTAATATTTATCTGCAACAGAAAACTGTATGCAGCCAGCTGTCTGATGAAGTTTTAGAATTTAAACTCAGTCCCTGGTTTGCCAGAGGAAATTAGAAGTGGCTCCTGTGAGGCCAATGTATTGATTCCAAATTTATAGCTATCTAAGAACAGTAGTTTCTTTCAGAAGGAAAACAGTCTTTGTAATTTATACTGTAACAGCACTTTGCATGTGAATCATCAAGGGCCAAAGCTTTCTTATGTAATTAAATAACTTGCTGAATTCGATGGAGTGGCACTATGTGAATTTACATCAGTGATAGTGATTATAAAGTATATACTAAATGACAGAAAATTATTGCTTTACAAACACTGTCTGAAAATAAGATAAACTATAGAGAAACAGCATAGGAGATTTCCTCCAAAGAGTAGCACATAGCATGGAATCAAATGGATTGGTGACAGGTGTGACCATCAATATGACAGCAGTGACCAACAGCTGAAGCTGGTGAATCTCCAGCGTTACTGTTGGAGCATAAAAATGATTTTGAAATCTCAAAGATCAAGGAAGCAAATCTAGCATTAATTATACTACACTTAATATAATGACTCTTTGAGTCCAGAAGGACTAAGTTATATAATCTGCCAAGCCTAACAGAATCGGCGAACTAAGGAGAATTATTTTAATATATATTTAAATCAGGTTTTATACTGTTGCCTATCACCAGGCCAATAAGCATTAATGTATCTTCTTGCACTGTAGCCACTTTCTCAATAATGGTACTGCTGATTAGGTGAACTTTATGGGAAGTGTAATTGGGTGGTGAAAACATCTGTTTCTCTGTGTTGTGTAGCTTCCTCCAGCTTTGCAGTGCACCTTGAAAAGGAGAGTCATTGAGAGATTCAAGAAGTCCCTCTTCAGTCAGCAGAGCAATCCTTGTAATCTGAAATCAGAAATGAAAAAGGTGCAGTACGCTAATTACTATCTGTGGTCTCTTCTTCTATTTTAATTATTGTATCAATATTAATATCATAAGAATATGAGTGTAATATTGCATTTTTTCAAAGGAAATTTAGCATATCCTTTATTTGGAAAATATGGAGCTCTCTTAAGTAAGCAGTTGCTACATATCAATTTCAAGTTTGTCTCTGATCAGCAGAACACATATTGTAAATGAGAGGCCCTGCAAAACAAAATTCATCTCATCAGAGTTCAGAAAGGGAAAAGGAAGAAAAAATAAACTTTTTAATGGCAAAAGCTGAAACATATTTTGTAAGCTTTTAATTTTTGTAAGCTCTTCTTCATTTATAATTAGATTGCTACTATTATTGATATTTTGGCATGACTTCCCTCTCATACTATGAATTTTGATAAAGCACGTAAATCTTCCTTTTTGTTCAAAATATAGAATGTCCTACTGAGGCGTATCATGTCAGCATGAGTGTAGTATCATCAGCTTAAAAATGCTACAGATTTGCAAGAATTGCGTGACTGAAGAACCATGCCTTCATGTTTTCCAGTAGCATAGTAAATACTTTCCAACTGGGAAAGAGCTAATGACTAACATCAGAATTTCTAAATGTTCTTTTAAAATCTCTGGAGAAGACTGTAGTCAGTAGAGGATTTCAAAAGCCACATTCTCAGCTTGTGTGTTTTGTGGGAGATGGAAGCTAAGATATTTCATTTTTGAATTGATGACAAATCAGTTGTTAGTTAATATATAGAGAATTTGATGACAAAGATAATTGCTTAACATCCTTTTCAGATATGAGACATAATATAACCCATCTAACCTAATCCGGTTGTCACCTATTCACAACGAATTGTGGAATCTTCTGAGTCATTGTTTGCTATGGAATGGACTCACTCTCACCCCAATTATTAAATCTGCTCACTACTTTTAAAATAGTTAATCTGAAATGCTTAAGTTCCATGGGAAGTGGCTGTGTAATGTTTACATTGGTTTACGTTGTGCATCTGAAAGATAATTAAAAAGATGCTTCTTTGAGCTATCAGTTTCAGAGATATTTGCTATTCTGTAAATCAACCTGCGTTTACATTAACCAATTCTTGTATTTTAACCATAACATTGAATCTAACAAAATGTTTTCTATTAATGTGTTACTGAGTGGGTGTTGTCAGGAAAGGGTGCCCAAAAATATGATATGTAAAGGAAATGTTTATTATAAAATTTAATCTAATTTTCAATTTTATAAATTCTCTCAACTGTAAAGCTGTTAACTTCAAAACTACTGTATTTATGACTGAGGAAAATGGAAGAAATGCAGTATTTATGAATTGAATGGTAGTAAATTGAAGATGTTAGAAATACTGAATGTAATTCTGGGCATTTCTATCTCAAAGAAAATAGAAAACAGCAAAAAGAGAATGATTGGGAATTGATAAGCATGAGTGAATAAGTGGCACATATTTTGAGTCAGTAAGAGCAAATAAGTATTTACACGTAAGCACATTTTGAGAATTTTACCATAATCACCACTACAGCTATGTTGGATAACAGTAATAATATAGTTTGGAGGTGACTCAGTGCTTTATGCAACACGCAGGTTGGGAGCTTGCAGTGTTCACTGGGTGACTCTGGAGAGAAGAAGGTAGAACATTTGTCTTTGTGTTCACTACTGTTTCATTAAGCTAAAACATGTTGAAATCTCCTCTGACTTCTGATTGTGTGGAAAACAGAAAAAGGCAGATTGCCAACCAGAAATTTATGTAGGGAAGGCTGGACTGCTTTACAGAAGTCTCAGGAAGAGTGGAGATTTCAGGTGTCCTTTGCTTTTATCTTTTCTTTCTTTTTCCCTTCCTCCAGCTGCTCCAAGGTTCTCCTGAATTGATTGATACCAACTTTTTTACAGCAGATTGGCACATGGTACTTCTCTCATCCTCTGACAATATGTTAGTTCCAGAAGATAGAAAAGGTAAAGCAACAAAACCTCTGTAGTGGCATGTATTTTTCTAATAAAAGATATGGTACAAAAGTCTGAGGGATGGAATGCCTCCCCTGCAAGAACAGGCTGAGAGAGCTGGGGCTGTTCAGTCTGGAGAAGAGAAGGCTTCGGGGGGACCTGATAGCGGCCTCTCAGTATCTAAATGGGGGCTCTGAGAAAGAAGGGGACAGACTCTTTAGCAGGATCTGTTGTGACAGAAAATGAAGGGGAAATGATTTCAAACTAAAAGAGGAAAGATTTAGATTGGACATAAGGAAGAAGTTCTTTACAGTAAGGATTTTAAGACACTGGAACAGGCTGCCCAGGGAGGTGGTGGAAGCCCCATTGCTTGGAGACATTCAAAGTCAGGCTGAATGGGGCTCTGAGCAACCTGATGTAGCTGAAGGTGTCCCTGTTCATTGCAGGGGAGTTGTACTAGATGACCTTTAAGGGTCCCTTCCATCTCAAACAATTCTATGCTTCTATTCTATACTGTACCTATATAGTGTAAAGTGCATACATGTATTTTAGAAAATAAATAGAGTCAAATCTAATTTGGACTAGAAATACTCAGTCACAAATCAGGAACTCCATCTTTAGTCAAAACTATTATAACTGGCAGCAACCATGTTGAGGAACCACAATCTCTAGTTCAGAGACATGTTCTGTCATATACCTCAATAGAGCAAAGAATGTATTGAAGGAACCTAAGAGAAATGCGCAGCTGAATTTCATCATTTGTGCCATTTCCATTCTTCTAAAAACATATAGCTATGAATGAACTAGAGGACACAGTAAGGTTAAAAACCATAATTCCACAAAGAATGGTGAGAAACCTTGGTTTTGCTGGTCTTTGTCTTGAAACTGGAAATTTCTAGGCTTAGTGCAAAAACTAAGAATAATACTTGGTGTCAAGGGTGACATTTGGATAAGAAATGAATCTCTAACAGTAACTTAAAATGTAAGGTTTAGTTTTTCTCCCAGAGACAACAATACAAATTGATGAGACATTCAATATTGGTAATTTTTGAATCTCTTAATCTGTAAATAATACTTTTGTCAGAATTGGCTGCTGGCTATGTGCCCTTCTCACTTTAAATTCTAAGTGGGAAAGAGTAAGAATGTTATTTTGCTGTGTTCTTTTGTATTAAATAGTTAAAAAAAAAATCACTATTTTCCATCAGTTGAGACTCTTTCATAATGTGGAAACATCTTGCGACTCAAATGTCCAAATCATGCCATAAGATCCCTCCTGCTTTTGCAAGGAGTCATTATAGTCAGTGAAATAAACAGCTGATAACCAAAATTAGCAAACATATTGTGTCATTCTAAATTATTAATAATTGCTAAGAAACTGATAAAATAACATAAATCCCAGTTTCAGGAGTATAACATTACTTGCCTCTTAATTTAAGGTATTGTTGGCACTTCTGACGTAGCAGAAGGGATGACGTATGAGCAGTTACAGGTAAGCTTTATATATATGTATTAATGTATTTTATGGCTTGTAATTAAGGTAATTTATTGAAATGAATTTCTTTTAACTTGTAGACCTTAATTGAGGAGGTTCTAGAGGAAAGTGGTTATTACAATTTCTCTTCTAACAGGTGAGTTTGAATATTCAAATTAAAAAATTATGATGTGTTATACATAAATGTATCATCTGCCTGTTTAAATGATCACCATTTTAATTGAAGCTTAGTGTGATACATCTCTATAATAATACATGGATGCACAGACAGGAAGAATTGGTATGGGTATGTCACGGGTTATCTCTGGATACAAGTCCGTGACAGGGGGGCACAGGCCCCGGAAAAAAAACGGAAGAGCGAGGGAAAAAAAAAAAAGAAAGGGGTACGAACGGTTTGCCGCGCGATCCGGCCGGCCCCGGGCCACGCGCTCCGGGAGAGGGGGAAGGGCAGGGAGCTAGTGGATGGTTTTAAAAAAAAGGAATGCACCAGCAGTAGATCTGAGAAGGAACGGTAATTTACTAAATTTAACTAAATCAAACAAAATGAGAGAGAAAAGAGTATCCAAAACGCGAGATCAAAACACAATACCGTGAGGGAACCACGTGCTGTTCTCCGCGGCGAGCTGAGAAGGCTGAGCCAGGCAGCGGGGGAAGCCAGGCGCTCCGTCCGGTCCGGAGCTCCACCTCCACTTCCTCTTCGCGCCAAGTCCTCCCCAGGGAAGCCGCACCTCTCCTCCCATCAGGATACTCCACATGCCCATAAGGGGCAGTAAACGGAACCAGAACATTAACTCTTTAACTGCCACTGGTTCACATGATGTTCTGATGTGGAATACTGATCACAAAAGAAAAATCACCAAACCACAACAGGGTATAATTAATCTAATCTGTTTTAGCTGCATCGGTTTTCTTCACTCAGGCAATAGCGTGCTACAAGTTTGACAGCAATCTCATCAAGTTTTTCCTATATGAAGCTATAGATGAAGAAAATTTTCATTTTAGTAGATGTATATTTAGTAGGAGTATACTCTAACATTACAGGGTTGAAAGGATGAAGCTGGCCTGCTTAGTAAACATGGAAAACAGAAAAAAGTGATTGCCAGCACAGAAGTGTAAAGGATGGAAAAAAACTGGGGTCTTTGAAACAAGACATATGCCTTGTCATAGAGATGGTCAGTCTTTGCTGCAAGGACTCTTTGAGGAACACAAGAATAGAGAGTATTTGAAAAATGTCCATACAGTCCATAAGCTTAGCATCTCTTATTCTCTTTACCTGCTAGCCTGGATTCTTTAGTAGAAAAGAAGTTCACTGCTTCCACCAAGGCTGTTCCTTGTGTTTGCAGTAATCAACATTTTAATGCCCTTGATACTGCAGTTAGTTTTGTTTGTTTGTTTGTTTTAAATAATAATAATTAAAAAATTACCCCAAATCCAAAGATGTTTTAAGAATCTGTAGGTCCTGATGCTTCAGTGATATTTTTCAGTTCTTTGTTACCTCTGCTAATTTTTTTCAATGTGAAACTATTTATAGACTCCAGCTTGAGAAGTTTCAGATGTTACTCTGAATATTTTTATAGCCTACTCACTATATTGGAATTCCAGCGTACAAATGTCTTGCAGCTGCCAGCTGTAAGTACTGAAAAATCATGATTCAGAACTCCCTAAATAAAATAATAATTTGGTCTTTAAACTCTCAGAGTACACTTGCATCATGTTTACAAATCACTTTTGCAACCGTGAGGTGTAACAAATTTGTTTCCAAGTGTTCTCAGATATGGAACATTTTTGTGCCAATCACATGCTCCCAATATTTGGGGCAATAGAAAAAATATTGAATATTATATGATTAATGAAAAAACTATGAAAAAACAGGTCAATTTAAGCACTGAGATCCAGCAGGACTTATTATAAATGTAGAAATGTGTTGAATAGGCATTTAATTTACGGGCTGGCAAAAAGCATGGTATTGCAATTTACTGTAACGAAGCAGGTGTGTACTGAATATGGGCATGAGTATTTACACAAACTGCTATAAAAATAAGATACCTATTAATGGAAATGTAAAGGACACTTAAAGTTGACAGGAAAACATTCTAGTACTTTCCATGTGTAATACAGGAGTGCCGCATGAGACTAGCAGTAGTGCAGTAATTAGCATTGTTTTTTTCTGGTGACAGCATTTATTCAGAACTGCTTATTTTTTTGCTGTGTTGCAGTTCCCCACATAGTAGTTGTTCTTTAGAATCTTAAGGTGTATTTGTGCATTTTTTGATGTTTTGTTTTAGAGGAAACATATGAGAACATTCTTCGTAGCCACCCAGGTTAGCAGCGTAGTATAGGCTCCTTTCCTTATGTCATGTTTATCCTACAAGGGAAAAAGAGCAGGAAATATATTTCCACACATACACACAGGCTGGGGAAGAAGTCTGGTGAATGCTCAGCATCCTTCTTCACATTGTCTTTCCCCCAAGTCATGCAACTTCTTCATTAGTACTGATAATATGTTATCCACAGACAGTGCTGATTTGTACTTTGTTCACAAGACTTGTAGCAAAGCCCAAACTGATTTTGGATTAACAGAAAGCAATGAAACGAAATTTATTTAGAAATTTAGGAGTATGTTGTCTAATTTGATCTTTTTTTTGTTTTGTTTTGTTTCTTGCTTACAGTTGTTAATATCTGTGTGTAAATGGAGTTGCATAGACTTTGACCTCCTCCACTGCACATGGTACACTCCAGTATGTTCTGACTTTGGCTGGCAGATATAGAATAGCTACACTGCAACTCAATTGTTGATCTGTCACCAGCAAAAATACACTCTCTAGATTTTTCACTATACTGTCAAATCCTATTATCTGCTGTGATGCGTGATAACATTTAGTTCCCCTGTCACTGTTATTTTAATCTTGTTTCATTTAATGTCCTGCTCCCGAATAAATTAGTATTTTTCCCTCTCTTTCAGAAAATTGACACACCATGCTTTGGCTTTAGCTGTCAAGAACATCTACCTCTTTTTCCAGAAGATTTGTCATGTTTTCTAAAATATGCTTCACTCCATGCCATTAAGACCTTTCAGCACTTTTTTTTTCATCTCATACTCTGTCCAAGTAACCAAGCAATCCAGTCTCAGTAGCTGTTGAGTGCTGAAAGATTTATTTGGCAGGCTGTTGTGCATCATTAGGATTTGCCTCAAATCCTCCAAAGAATTTAAACCATCCAGGAGTACAAAACTTATCCTATAACATCTCTGAGGAGATGTTGTGACTTTCCAGTACTTAAAGGGGGCCTACAAGAAAGCTAGAGACTGACTTTTTACAAAGGCATGTAGTAATGGGACAAGTGTTAATGGTGGTAATGATTTTTAACTAAAAGAGAGTAGATATAGATTAGAAATAATGAATAATTTTTTCATTTTGAGTGTGGAAGGCACTGGAGCAGGTTGCCCAGAGACGCCATAGATGCTCCATCCCTGGTTCAAGGCCAGGTTGGATGGGGCTTTTGGCCTCTTGGTCTGGAGGCAGGAAGAATGGACTAGATGATCTTCAAGACCTTTGCAACCCAAACCATTCTGTGATTCTATAATAAAGCTCAGGATTCCTCAGAAGACACTTCAGAACACCACAGACTCATTTGTAAATTTTTTGAGGCTTGTTTCCTCTTTTTAGGGCCAATTTCTGTTATGATTTCTGTGCAGTTTAATTTGACAGTGTTAGTGTTTCAAACCTACAAGAATTCTGCTTTGGAACAAAGAATTCTACAGCTGCTGTGTAACAACATGCTTTCATGTTTTACTATAAAATTTAGAATAAATATCTTTACGACACATTCTTACTAATGCATTCTTCTAGGGCGAAATGTATGATATTTTTTTCCCATCATTGTTGCCCCTTGCTGTGATCCCAGAATTCATGGAATATGTGATGGAACACCAAATTTCAGCTGGGGTTGGTGACATGAGGACTGTAGTAAGATTAATAAACTGTATAAAGAGTTAAAAATGATTGAGGCAACTTGATTGAGTGATGAAAGAAACATGAATTCTTTGGAAAATGAGGCAGGTTCATAAGAAAAATGTCATGCTTTTTTTTTTCCCCCCAGTTTCATTATAATAGTAATTACTATCTCAATACCAGTCATTTCATGGGAATTAATGACCAGCTGAGGATAATGACCATCAGCTTTATCCTGAATAATCAACTTGTGCCCACTTATTAGTAATGTTCTGAAATTACTCAGCACTCCCATGATGTTACTTATTTGTACAGAAATTCCATAAACATGCATAAAAAGGTAATGTTTCAAAATTATTCTATTCACACCCTTTGTGCCATTCTTTCTTATTTTCTATCTTGATTTAATATTATACTGCACCTGAAGCAGGCTCCTTGTTGTTTGCGAGTCCTTTTGTGACTATGAAAAGGAATACTAGTTTCAAACTTTCAGCACGTTTCTTTATATTAGAGTAGATATGTAATACCCAAATTGATGGGGAAATCTATTTTTAATCAATTGCAATAAGAAACTTAATCCAAGCAGTAACTTGATTATATGAAAAAAGATTTGTTATAAATAAATAAAAATAGCAATGCTCTGAGACAGTGGTTGGGTTCAACTGAGTGATATAGCTCATATGATATAAGAGGTCTACTTACGAGAAAAATGTTTCAGCATTAATTTTCGAAGACAAAAACAGCTGCAAAACAAGTAAGAATAGAAGAAAAATGTTTCCATAATTAAGTGCATGCATTAATATGTTGTCAGTTATAATTTCCTGACTTTGTTCAGTGCAATCTTTGGCATTGTTATTGAAGTTTTAGAATTAGAGAAATAACCATTCACGTACTCAGAGCTATTTCATGAAGAAGAGCACTGTCAAATCTGCTCCTAATGATAGCTATACATTTTTAACTACTCAAAGAATACCTCAAGGTTTTACTCACAGAAGGATAATATAGCTCAGGAAATCTGAATTTTGCCTGTTTGAGGCATCTTCTTTTGCACTGCAGCTATGGTCCACAGGTGTGTCATCTGAAAATAAAAATGCATTACTGGATCTTTTTCTAGCTGCAAATTCTCACTGTCTTCTATTTATTCTTCAACATTAATATATCAGTTTAATTGTGGCTCATCATTACTAGAGAATTCAAGTTTGTATTTAGCTTAGTTAATATTTTTTAATGTTCTAGAACAGATCAAACTAGCCAGTAGATGAAAATACATAGCTCCAGCACTCCTGAAATCTGAAGTGAATTTTTTGATTTTGTGATGTCTGGATGATTTAACCCCTTCTGCTACATTTTATTCCACTTTCTGTTAATGTTGCCTGGCATTTTCTGTTGTTTTCTTCTTCTGAATGATTGTCCATGTTGATTCTTACTTATTATGTCTCATAAACCAAAAGTAAGATTGTTTTCACCAGTAATGTTTCTTAGAGTTGTACCAGCGATCTGTTGGCTTGCACTTCTCCCCAGTGAGGTAAAAAAGCAAAATCTCAATGGTCATTTTATATATTTTATATATTTTATTTTATATTTTATTTTTTTATTTTATTTTATATTTTATTTTACTTTAATTTAATTTTATTTTAATTTTATATATTTTTATTTTAACATCTGTATCTGTAAGAGTCCTTGATGTATCCCCCTGTAGGTCTGCCTGGCACTGTAAGTATGCAGCCCTGTTCCCAAAGACTACATCTTTTAAGCAAGCTGTCCTTCCACTAAGAGGCAGTATTGGCCTACCTTTACCAAATCACAGGTTCTACAAAAATTAGGAAAGGAAGCAGCATGAAAACATGGAATCATAATTCCATCCAACTCTTGGGATAAGACAGTAATTAATTCTCGTCACACTGGTGAATAGAGAGTGTTCCAATGATAATGAAATATGTGGGCAAGAGATTAATTAAAGACACTTGCTGGATAGAGTTCATCATTGCACATGGCAGTAGGCACACTGCACTTGCTAGACATAAACTTCTTAATTGCTAGAGAAATAAATTTTATTGACTAATTACAGCTGAACCAGTATTGACTATACTCAAAAGAGAAGATACAAGAGAAATGCCAAGACTTCCTGATAATGGTACAGTGAAGCTTTAAAGACATATTGACTAATAAACTGAAAAAAATGTATACCTTAAATGCTAGGATATTAGCAGTTGCTCATGTCAAAATCAGATGGCCAAATCTGAAAAAGTTACTGCTAATTGGATCTTTAGAGAATTTCAGAAATGTTTCTATCACTTCAAGAATGGGCAATTCCTAATGACACGGGAAGATTTTCGTTCTTCTAATAATATAATATCAAAATAAGAGACATTTAACCATCTGGATAGTAAGTCAGTCTAAGATCTTTATTTCAGGCCATTTTTTGGTGTACCAGCACTATAGGAGCTGTAGCAGAAACTGTTTATGGTTCTAGTAGTTAGTCAGCATTGAGAGTACTGGAGTTGGATAGTATCAGGTCTTCTGTGTATAAATAACTTAGATTTAGAACCTGGTTGTGATTTATGAGATTGTGCTGGGTGGAACAGAGAAGTGAGCCAGGTATCCATCTGGTGTAAGTACCAAAATAGTAGTTCCTATAGTACCAAAATAGATCCTATGGTAGGACTGTCATTGATACAGAACATCTCACTTCACTCAATTGGCTGAAGATTCTCTTTAGTAATAAGACAGGTGAGAAGGGGCATTTTAGTCCTTTTGTTGAAAAAAACGGAGGAGTTTCTCAACTACTATAGAATTTTGGATCACTGTTGTGTATTGGCTCATTGATACAGTTCATTGATGAATTCACAAATTAAGTGGTCTCCTAACAGTGAAAATGTCTGAAGTCCATACTGTCTGTAGAAAAAGTGCAAGTTTATGAAGCTAACTGTCAGCCTTTGGACTGTGGGAATGACTGGTTTCAACGCTAGGCAGATGGCTCTGATATCTTGCAGAGATCATATGCTCTGAGCTCTCAGACATACATATATGAGCTTATATATCTTATTGCTAGAGGCATCTGTCATCACAGACTTGTTTGTCTGACTTAATAAGGGTTTGCTCTTGCTTCTGCAGTGGGTCTTTCTATAGCTTAAGGAAAAGATTTACCTTGGGAGTGATTTATTTTTGTCTGTGAGATATCTGCTTGGCTGAATTCCTGTATACAGCATAGATAAAGCCTGCTTAGTAACATCAAATATGAAGGCAGTTACCCACTCACAGATATTCAGAAAATTCATTGTAGTCTGGAGTCATTCTTGTGCTAGAACTCTTACAAAGCTTCTGTAAACTACATGCTTTGAGTTGAAGTGAAGGGGAATTATTCTTTATTTTGTTTGAGTCTTTGATGGTTTGGTCCAGCTGGGGCAGTTTAGCTGAGAAGAATGGAGTATTTTTCCATGTTGCAGCAAGATGCAAATGAAAGGAGTTTTAGTGACTGGCTTGTATTCTTCTTAGGTTAAGTGCAGGATGATCTGAAAGCTTTCTGACAAACAGAAGACTTGATTGGTCTCAGTGTTTAAAAGTCACATTCATACAAAGATAAAACCTTTTTAACAGTGTCAAGATATCTTTGAGGAGTGGTAGGGAAGACTGTTACACAAGTTGTTGTTTTGATATAGCAGTGTAATATACAACCAAAGCTGTTCTGGGATGTCTGTAGGGTTAGTAACTGTCATAGTGTTCCACTAAACACTGTAGTTGTGTCACTTGCCCTTAAAGACTGTCTTTTTGCTAGTAGAATTTCCATTTACAGATAAGTGGGAGTCAGATCTTCATGGTAATCCTCAAGATTATTCTTAGACCTCATCAAAGCATCAGCTCCAGTTTTTAAATTCAATTTCAAACCTTTTACTTAAGACTAATTATCTGAAAATTATGTAAAAATCTGTTTGTCTTTCTGGAATTTTGTATCTGTAAAAACACCATGATCTCCTGAGTTTTCCACGTTTCCATGGAGTTTTATAGCTATAGATATCTGTGCTACTGAAGGAACTGGAAGATTTTAGCTTTAAAGCACTGGATGAAAGCATTATAAATATGAAGCTTTGCCCCACGCCTCTTGTTGATGATAAAAAAGAAAAAAAATCCAGTGTCATTTTCTTTATTAAGCTGTGAATTAGAAGAAAGATTTCAAGTTTGTCCACAAAAGTACCTCTCTTGTCAGAATTTCACCATTCTCTTAGTCATTTGTGCCAGTGTAAGCAGGTGTAATTTTGAGAAAAAAATCACAGTGTGTACATGCTGAACAGTAGTTTTGACTGATCACAGAAATGCTATAAGATTGAGTCTAGACATCAGAACAGAAAGTCAATCTGATCATTGTAAGGTAATATCTGAGCAAAGAAATGAGAAGTAGAAACTGATGAGATGAAGACTAGAAAATGAGCAGTAGATAAATCCAATACAGAGTCAGAAAAGCGGGAGACAAAATGTAGGAATCATGGAAGAGATACTGCTATGTGGAAAGAAGAATCTGTGACTGGTACTGACCAGGTGAAGAGAATGGTTTGCATCAAGGAAAGGTGGTAGAAATCATAGGCCTAGAAAAGAAACATGTAGAAAGGGAGGCAAGCTCAAATGTTAAGACAGCTAGAGCACTCATGTACACACTATCCTTTCTTACACTGTCAGAAAAGTGTGTATGTCATCATGTCCTCCAACCTTGGTGATTCTATGATTCTATGTCATCATTATCTGGTGTTGTCTGCACGGGAGGGTAGTTACCCATATCTGTTAGAAGCTATTAATATAAATACCAGAGTATATGCAGTGCAGCTCCATCATCTTCTGTACTAATTTTCTGGTTAGCATTCTAAAGAGGAATTGGGAAAGCAGAAGGAAACGAAGTTAAAGGCTTTAGTTGAGTTGTCCATTGTGCTGAAGTCTCTGGAGACGTTACGTCAGCAGCATAAGTTACAGTTGGCCCACAAATGCAGTATGTTGCACTCAGGCCTCATTGATTAGCTGTGGGAGACCTTTGCACCATGCTACTTTAATTCTATTTGTGTGCAGTACAGACAAATCCATAAATTTTGAGTCAGAGGATCATTAGGCAAACCAATTCCCTGTGTATAGTATAAGTGATATAATTTTGTCCAGAGATTTCTGCACCAAACTCTGTTCTAAACTCTGGACTAAAACATTCATTTGGATAGACTTCTGAGGTTTCTTGGCTTGTGCATTATAGTCACAGCATGATAGCTTTCGGCTGATAGGGCAAAGGTTGATCCCAGACCAGATGAATGTGAATAGCAGAGAATTTTTCCCTCACATACTAACTACCAATATTTTTTTCCCCCCCAGGTACTTTTACTATCCAACAAAGAGCTATCCAGCAAAAGAAGAGAACTCAAAATTCTGATCAAAGGGTTCAGAACTGTTTCCAGTGAAGACAAACCGCCTGTATTTCAGCTGATGCTTCTGGTACTGAAGAGGAAAGTTTTGCTCATTAAACACCAACCTGAAGGGATTCCAGCATTGAATGTCTTCAAGAAACCTCATGATTTTTCAGGATTATACTTGTAACTTTAGCTTTGTTTACAGTATAAGCACTTTACAAGGAACACTGGGAAAGATGCTTCCAGGTTTATACATTAGGAGAAGAGCACAACTTCCAGAAGTACATATCTCCTGTTTTTATATACTTTTTAAAAATAGTTGTTGCATAGTTAGGTTTTCTGGAATACTAGTTCAAAACCTGTAGCCTTATTCATGTCTGTTTACGTCTACTATGGAAAGAAAAAAGCTTTCTAATACCACCAGGCAGAAAATATATGTAGGCTCCTTGCATGAGAATTAAGAACAGATTAAACATCATCAGTGTGATTTTAATATTTAGAATTCTTTTCTGCTTACAATTGGATAGTGGCAAATTCTAATGCCGGTATGACATGTTAATAGTCATTTGCAGCTGGCGTAGCACCTGGATGGACTGTTATTTTTAAAAATGTTGTTTTTACTGCTGTTTGAAACTGTGTTTATTATATGTCAGTCTTTAGGCATATTTTGTATAGATCTGTGTATATAAAATGTCATATATACACATTTTATACATACATTCAATTAATTATTAACAGACTAAATTAAGTACATGTTTTGCTGCTAATCAAAACTGTAGTACTTAAAAGCACTTTGAGAATTTCAGCATTTATTCACTATACATTAAATGAGATAAAAATATCTCACCACAGTAGTGGAGAAGCTTTTTTTTTTTTGTCTACAGTTAAGTAAAGAATGCTATAAAGTAGAAATGCTTTTCTCTGCAGTTGATACTGTGGCAATCATAACTGCTGAAAATAAACTGAAGACACTTGGTGACTTAGTTCTGCTAACTCTGTTGAAAATGATAAACATTATATTCAACATATAACAGTTCGTAAGTAGTTAAATACAGAGGGATGTTCTGTTCTCTTGGCTGGCAAGTCATTGTCCCCTGTCCTCCCTGTCCAAAAGTTTGTTTGTAACTATGAATTGCTAACTAGCATTAATTTCCTATCAATTCAAGAGCATTATTTCACCTATAATGAGTGACTTCAACATTCCAAATTGTGAAGCTGAGAAAAATAACCCTCTTTTCATGTACCTGATGTGTAGAAAGTCGTCAGGTGCTATCTTTCCACTTACCTAATAGTATAGTTGTGATAGCAAAGATATATTAATGGCTGCTTTAGAAATCAAATTAAAAAGGCAAAGTTGGTCATGACATATTTGATGGTGAAGATATAGATAAAAGTGTTCTGAAGAAGGAAAACCGCATATGCAGTCCTTGTGGAATGGTTAATGTAAAGGAGAAAAAACAGTTTGGTCTTCAGTCAAATATTCTCATTTTAGCAATTACCACCATTGCATGTCCTTTAATTATCTCCTACTTTCTTTTTTCCCTGTAGCTATTGCCACAGCTTATTATAATCTTTTTTTACAAGCGTACCTCCTTTTGCCTGTCTGAAGGAGAGTGCCGCCTAACAATAGGCAGTGATTGATGGTGACAGTATGCCATGCCTACTATTTTATCACCACATCTTACTGAATACAGGCCTCAACTTCTTTAAATTATATTATTTTACGTGTACTTTTAGCCAGCAACTTCTCCATGTCATCTGTTTTAATGACAAAAATTAACGATTGTATATGCTGTATCTAGGCCAAAATGAAAATGAATGTTTTTACTCTGAGTATCTTCAAAAACAGTCATTTTCTACCTGGCAAACCTGAAGTTGGCCATAGTATAATTTCCCCTGTTTTTATATGTATCTTTAGAAAGTTAAGGCAACCTCTTTCATATTTTGCTATAAAAAAATACTTGGATGTATTGCCTGACCAAGACATATAGGATACCGCCAGTTACTGTTTTCAAAATAATTTTATTTGCTGTAGATGGTGCACTTCTAGCAATGTTACCATTAAAATGTCTGAAAATTTTAAATTGTCAGAATGTAATGAATGCACTAGAAATATTCTGGATCTTATTCCAAGCGTGTTTTGAATTAGCAATGTTTAATTTTTGTCAGGATATGTGTGGTAGTATAGCATTCATTCATACTTTATGAAATCATTTTTCTTTAGAAATAGAATGACTCCTATTTTGTTTCTCTTAATATATTTCAAGTACTGTTAACTTTGAAATTTGTGTTCATTTTTAACTGTTAAAGATGGAGTACTATATAGTGGTCAGCAGAAAGGAAGCTTCTTCCAAGTAACTACAAGATTGGATGTGGATTGGTGACGTATACAGCTGGACCTGCCGTAACAAATGAAAGCAGATAATCAGTGGTCTTCTCTATTCCTTCAGTGGAGTTCATTGGGATATATTTTTTTCCCCTGGTTGCAACTGAATTGACATGCTGGCTACCACAGAAAAGAGCTGATTTTTTTAATTCAACATTTCTGTGCTCTTTGAATTATCTAACCTTGTCTCATTCCAATTATTGGAGATGGCTCAATATATACATAAACCTGGAGCGAGATTAAGGCACAAGCAGGGTCAAATGTTGTCCAATTGGTTTATACTAAATTCTAAGCAGTTAAGGAATGCTGGGAAGGTGGGGATATTAGAAATGGTAAAGAGAGAAATTCTAGCAAGTGGGTCACCATCATGAGTCCAGTGGTGCCGTGTTGGGCTGTAGTGGGCTGCAGGTCAGTCAGCAACATCTTGTTGACCTGTATGTCTGCAAGTTTCTTGGAGGGGGTACCCATTCTACTTCTGAACTCTTCAGGTTTTTATCCTCTTTGTTCTCCTCTTGTTCACCTCCGGTTGCTCGAGGCAGCAGCTCATGTTCCCCACACTGGGTGATCCACAGTGATCATGCAGCAATCACGTACCTGCAACCTGGCAGGCTGTTGGGCATGCATACTGACTGCATGGTGGTCGTTTTCTCCAATACAACCCTGCAAACATCAGCCGAGAGTCAGTTCTTTCTGGTCACTCAACCACACGATTTCCTCTTATCGGCTTGATCATGGTCTCAGGTGGGTGTCACTGAACAGTCTTTGAGACAATAATGCTTTCTCCCAGCTTCTCACAAACCTACAGCAATTAACCACTCTTTGACCTTGTGCTGTTACTGATTTTAAAACCAACAGTTCGCACAAATTGGTGTAATGATAAGGAAAATGGCTGCATTAGAATGGTAGACAGTTGGTATAATGCATCTCAGTTGACCCTGTGTATCACTGTGCATACCACCAATACTATCAAGGGTCAATGTTCCTAAATGAACACGTATGAATATTATATTGCTCTGAATAGTGCTGAAATGAGTCATTTGATTGCTTCCAAACTAGAAATGTAGATTTCTTAAAAATGAGTATTCACAAAGAACTAAAAAAGTAATTTAGTATTGGTAAATACAAAGAATACTGCTTATTTTGGCTAGTCAGTGAATTCCTATTCTGTTATGACATTTTCTTATAAATAAGAATTTACAGATATCGTTTGGGCATAATTTTGTGAAAATTATTTTCTGTGTGCATCTTTAGATTTAAACCATATATACGTTGCAAATGAGATTTTCTTAGTACATTGTATTTGTGATGCAATGCTACCTGGAAAGAAGAGCAGGCAGTTCAGAGAATTTTTATTCATCTAGATCACTCTTCCAGGCCCTTAAAATAATATATATGGGATGCATGTCACTAAATTCTAACCCATGTATCTCTAATACTGGAACTTTTGTTTTTGTTTGAAAGCAAAANAAAAAAAGTAGGGCAATTAACTGCCAAAGAAATTTATTTGCCTTAACAATTAATTAATGTCATTAATAAATTGATGTCTTCTGCTGATAATCAGGGCACGTTGTATTTTACATTGTTTGCGAAGTAACAAGAGCCAGTTCTGCCGTGAATAATTTCTGTATGGCTAAATTCTGTATAGAAAATACAGATACAGCATATTTAGGGAAAGACAGAAAACAAATACAAGTTGCCCATTATCAGCAGAAAAACTTGAGAATGTGACTTACAGCTCCCAAGTTCCAATCCGATGCATAACTTGTATCCTTCAAGGTGTGTATCTTTTGTTTTCTTATATGTTTGTAATTTTAATGTGCAAAATTGAGAAAAACAAGTGTAGCTGTAATTATTTAACTACTTGAAAAATTTTCCACGACGCTTGCTGCTAACGGTGTTGAAGGCACTGTACTAACTGTACACAGCTAACTTTTGATTATTTGTGAGTTAATCTAAACCATGGCTTACACAGGCATTTCCTTCCATTTTCTTGGCTGCAGTGAAGTACCTGAGATTATGTAGTGTTCTGCCTTCTATTGTTCATACTTTTGCTTACTTTCTATAGTCATCTAATTGCAAATTCATTCTCAGGAGAATGCACTCTCAGAATGTCGTGCAGCCTGATTTACATATCTTTTGCTCTATCTGACTCATTTCTCAGTCCTCTGTCATATTCCTGAATAATCAAATGTTGACAGTAGATAAAATAATGAGTTCTATTCCATATGGGAATTCCCGGTAACAGTCACAAACTAACATATTTAAAAGATCGTATTTCTTACAGTCACTGTAACTTACAGAAGTCCTGCCTCATTATTGCTATTTCATATCAAGAAATTTGGCAACTAGGTCATGGACTTATGGAATTATGCTAATTGAAGAAGAAAGGCCAATGACACTCGTTAAAACCAAGAAAGCTCTTATTGTTGACTTTCTCAAACTCAATAACATACACACTTCTAACATGTCTGTAATTTGTGGAAAATTCTAGCCTGCTTTTGGGAAGAACTGGCAATTAGGAATCTCAGGAGAGGTGAAAGGAGAAAACCACTTGAGAATTTTCATTTTGACTGTATGAAGTAGCCATGTATTTGCATTTAAAATCTTCAGATATTAAAGTTATGTTGCTCAATTTGCTTACATAGACAACAGCAATTGGAAAAGAAAGGTCTTCTGAGTGATTTTGTTTCTTGACTTTGAAGGAAGCTTAATTAAATGAATCCTCTCTGTTCAGCTGTTCTCAACAGTAGATGGTGAGGTTCACAACAAGAAATTACTCATTGAAAAATATTTGACATCTGAGTCTTCGAATTCCCTATGAAACTGAAAACTTGCATCTATTAGAATTTTGATTCCTTGATTAAGCAAAACTGCCATGTTTTGCCCTAACTTTTCTTCCCCTACTTTCAAAACAGCTCCAGTATATTTTTTAATTTCACCAACTGCAACACGTTCCTTGACTTATTCTGTAACTGGACTTACTCTGTTTTGCTCAGAACTTCGATGTATCATAGCTACAGTACTATCTTTTGTCTGCCTCTGTCTCCATTGGTACAGTACACAAATATAGGTGGTGTTGGGAGTTTGTCACAGCAATAAAATTGGTAGTCTGCTACACTCAAGATCTTGTTTATGGAAAGAGGCAGTAGAACATTTTTATATGTTTGTGTATAGATATGTATATATGTAGAGAAAGAGCACCATGATTTTTTTTATTCATATAGTTGAAATCTTAGCAGTCTAACTCAAGAATCCTTGTTAATCTAAATCTGTTATAGAAAAAGAAGAAAGAATAAGAATTCAGTTAAAATTGCTTTGCAAACATTTCTTGTCTTCTCATTTTGAGGGTGTTCTGCTACCCTTTCACTGCTCCTGTGTTTCCTAGTGTCAGTGGTTTAATTCTGTTGGGGATGTTACTATGAGTTGTCAACATCTGAGCCCCATGCCAGGAGGAACATGATATTCATATTGATGGCTCCTTCCTCTTCATTCTAGGACTTACCACTAACAAGCTTTTATACCTTTGCTGTTTCTCCATTATAAATGAATTATTGATCAAATGGGTGACACACACCTGGTCAATTAAAGAAGTCATGGGTACACCAAGTAAAACAAAGCTGTAAGCAGATCAAGATGTGTTCAGACAAAGCAAGCCTGACAAGCCTTGCAAATTCAGTGTGAAACCTGTGGCCTGTAATTAGCAATGGTACTACTGTATTTCAGAGTTATAGGATTACAGCTTTAAGAACTTTTTGAAATGCACTGATGTTTGCCTATGTAGCCTGTATGCTGCTCTTAATGCACTTAGAAGGTTTTTAACATGCTAGCAATATTCCTGTGCATCTGAAAGGAAGGCCATGTTACAAAAGCATGGTCAGTAAGGTCTGGCTGATGCATGATCAGCAATATTCGTTTGAAAAGAGGCGGCGCTTTAGAGCTTGCCAAAATGTGCATTGCTGTTTCTGACTGTGACTATGTGGCTGAACAAGTGGGGAGCTAGTTTTCTTTCACAGCAGCAAACTACCATGCTAGAATAAAAAAGAAAAAGCTAAAAACAGATCTATTGTGCAGGAGAGAAAATGATCCTCTTTGCCAAAGAAGTGATCTGAATACTGAGGACTTGCTGCCTGTGTATCTGGTGCAGCCTGCGCTGCAGTGTTGACAGATGGGAAGAGAGCACTGCCTTTGTGAACTGAACAGAACACAACCTTCCACTGCTGTCTTGCAGCCGTCCATTGGGCATCTGGGCTCTTTCACAGTGGGGCTCCTTAATAAACAATTCATCTTCTAGCCACTGAAAAGTTCATGGTGATTATGAACATATATTACTGGAGGGCAGTAAGCCAGATAATCTACTCTTTAAGCCTACTTCTTATCTTTTCTACCTAGTCCTCAGGCAACATAGGGATGGAGTTGGCCCATAGGATACCTTTCTAACTGAATTTCTTCAACAGTGTAACATATATTTGTTCTACAAATTCAGCTCTGGCTTTATAAATTCATTGAAATGATACATTCAATTTGCCTCATTTAGAAAGATTTTTTAAAATAATATTTTAATAAACAGAATCTGGAATTGGAGGTTTACATTTCTTTAAATTAATCATAATGATTCATTCTTTACTTCTCAGACAGGTCATGATACAACGGAATTATACAGGATGATGAATGTTGGTATGCCATGTCAGCTTGATGTAGTGGGTCTAGTGCTCTGGCCCAGAGCTGATGACACAGCATCTGCCTGGAGGGTTATGTATCTAGTATCTGTTGTAATTCATTTGTGGTCCAAATCCAGCAAGTAAAAATAAACTAGAGGGAACAATGTGCCAAGCAGAATAAGGAATGACCAACTTTTCACTTCTCAGCAGTGTTGGTGGTATGAGCTGTCCTCTTGTGAAGGCCTCTAGGAGCCAGCAGCACAATAACCACAGAGACTTTTGTAAAGCTCTACAATGCAATTTCTTAGTCTTAAATTATGCTGTGCTGAATGAATAATTTCTTCAATTAGGTTTGTATTGCAGACAGTAGGCATTAAATAAATGAGGGAGGTGTAGCACTCTGTAACTACAGACAGCTATTTTTAAAGATATTTTCAGTCAGTCTTAAATCAATGCTGACCTTTCTGTCATCTTTCTTTGTCTGAGACAGACATTCCCCATGCTCCTTTACGTACAGTTTGAATATCCTTTCAATTTGAATGAGGAAGCCTGGCAGTCAGTTAGAACTTTGCCTTGAGTGACCTGCCCACTTTCTTCAGAAAGAGCTTTTCCTGAGGGTTCATCATTAATTGATGATACACTGAGTGTAATTTTGTATTGAAAAATAATTATACAATGGATGGAAATAGATGCTACTGATATGAAGTAGTAATGGACAACGGTACTGTGTTCCTGCACAGGAAAATCAACAATGAACATATTTCTCCTTGTCCTGCTCTTAGTTAAAATTGACTGATGAGAGATTTGCTGGAGGAAATCAGTGGGTATAAAATCTTTCTTTCTGTTAGGAAATTAACACTGTATCAGATTCACTAGGTGAAACTGAGTCTACTTGACAGAGCACAGTTGTTGGACAACTATTGAAAAGGTCCAGTAAATGCGAAGTACATCAATAAGAAATCAGCTGAAATCACTATACACTATGAAACATTCTTATTTCTAAGTTGAGGAGATATGGATTTGAAGGCTGGACTACCCAGTGGATATTCCAGTGGAATCAGTTGAATGGTCATAGCCAGAGAGTTGTTATCAACAGCTCTATGTCCAGGTGGAGGCCAGTCACAAGTGGCGTCCCCGAGGGGTCTGTCATGGGCCTGGTACTCCTCCGCATCTTTATCAGTTACGTAGACATCGGGATTGAGTGTACCCTCAGCAAGTTTGTGGACAACACCAAGCTAAGTGGTGCAGTTGACACAGCACAAGGAAGGGATGCCATTGAAAGGTACCTGGACAGGCTTGAAAAGCAGGTCCGTGTGAACTGAATGAAATTAAACAAGAACAAGTGCAAAGTGTTGCACTTGATTTGGGACAATCTCAGATAGAAGTACAGACTAGGAGAGGAACTCATTGAGAGCAACCCTGAGGAGAAGGACCTGGAGGTCCAGGTGATGAAAGGCTGGACATGAGCCAGCAGTGTGCTCTTGCAGCCACTGAAGGTCAACTGAAGGGCTGCTTCTGAAGAGTGGTGGGCAGTATTGTGAGGGAGGGGATTATCCTCCTCTACTGTGTCCTCATGAAGCCCCATCTGGAGTACTGTGTCCAAGCCTGGGGCCACAAGCACAGAAAGGATGACGAGCTGCAAGATCAGGTCCAGAGGAGGGGCTATGAAGACAATCAGAGGGCTGGAGCACCTCTCTTAAAAAGAAAGGTTGAGGGAGCTGGGCTTATTCAGCTTGGAGAAGAGACAGCGTGGGGGACACCTCATTGCAGCCTTCCAGTACTTAAAGGGAACTTATAAGCAGGAGGGAGACACATTTTTACGCAGGCAGATAGAGACAGGACAAGGGGGAATGGTTTTAAACTAAAAGAGAGAAGATTTAGGTTAGCTATTAGGCAGAAATTATTTACTTAAAGGGTGGTGAGGTGCTGGCACAAGCTGCCCAGCGACACTGTGGATACCCCATCCCTGGAGGTGTTCAAGGGCAGATTGAACAGGCCTGAGCATCAACGTGATCTAGTGGATGGCAACCATGCCCATGGCAGGGAGTTTGGAACTAAGTGATCTTTGAGGTCCCTTTCAATCCAAGCCATTCTGTGATTTTATGATTTTGAATATCTGATAAGGCTACCTTTGTACAATTTCTTTTGTAGGGCATGAGAGCTCCCATCTTCAGTAAGTACCAAAGAGAGAAGCCTTATTCTTACCAAGAATGGGAATGCATTATTCTCCTTTGTGTATTTTCTGGACCCTGTGGTCTTTGCCTTGTTGGATCTAGTACTGAGGTCACACACACTGAATGGGGATACATTGCTCTAAAATCTGTGTATCAAGGAATTCTTGCAGGAAAAGGATACCAGCGGTTTCTTCTTACAAACATAATGTAAAAAAATATGAAATATTTCTGCAGAACACTGAGCAAACACCCAGCATGCTGACACTACCCTAGCAAGTACTCAGGAGAGGCTTGCTTTGTTGAAACTGCTGCTATAAAGGCATTTTGGAAGGCTTTTTTGTTTTCTTCTTAGAATTACTAATAATGGATAATGCCAATATAAATCTAAGCTCTGCGCAGCTGTTGTGGTATCTGAGCTTTAATTCTTATTTTAAATCAATTTTTAATCTTCTATTTTTGTGATTATTCAACTTTTGTTTCTATTGTTTCGTGTATTCCCGTGTTGTTTTTGTCTGCTCATGAAGAGAAGAGACAGCATACTTATACATAGAGGAGAGATGCATTTCCTCAGGCCACTTTCCAAGGTTTGTTCTTTGAATTTGTGTATTTCTCTGTAGCTACACTGTTCTTTTATACATTATAGAAAGATCTAGTGGGTATTCTTAGTTCTTCAGCCAAACATCCTTGACAACATGCTGAATCTTCTGTTTAATGAAGAGGGGTTACCCATCATTTTAGAGGGTGTTCACCCTGTCTGTTCTCATTCCTATTTATTAAGAATGCATACTATAAATGCTCACTGCTTGCTACTTGAAAAAGAAAAGCCCAATGCATTGCATTCACATAAATGTAAAAAAATACGTATATTGAAGTGCATCCTAAAGCATGTTTCACCATTATTTAAACCATAATCTGGTTTAAATATCCTTACCAATAGCGGCTAACATCCTGTAGCTTTGATTCATTGGTACGTTTATTAAAAAAAAAACCTTCAGATTTGTTGGGTGCTTTTCTATTCTTTTATATTTTAGGAAGTTTTTTACTATTTTTTTCCATTCTGTTTTAGAAGAAGGTGAAGATTTTTAATGTGTTCACTGGAATGAATTGGAGGAGGAGGGAAGACTAGGAATCATTATAAATGATTTGAAAATTCTTTGTGCAGCTGAGAACCCAACAGTATAAATTCTGTTCAAATGGGACAAGATAACTGTATTTTTGTCGTATTTGGGAGAACTTGCTAGTAGTTTCCTGTACAACTTTTCATCTAAGGCTCTGGAGTGCATTATAAGCATTAATGAAGTAAATCTCAGCACCCAACAAGGTAAAGATTAGGATCTGTGTTTTACAGATACCAAACTTACACAAGGCAGAGGAGTTAGAAATAACTAAGATTTTTACCCATAGTCCTGAACTGTGGTGAGAGTTTTTGTAGAGCGAAACACCTCATATCGTAGATTCTTGCAAATTGGATGTGAGCCTATTTCACTCCAAGCCATAGGGTTGGCTCTTGGTTCTTTGATTTGTATTTTAGCCATTGAATCATCCTTTTTTTTCTTTTTCCTCACAAAATACTTATAAGAATAAGTGAATTCTTATAACTATTTACTTGAAATTTTTTTTAGCTTATTATATCCTAAGGAACTTTTTGATAGAGAAATTAGTATTGTGAGAAAAACGTACAAAAATTTATAATCAAGATTTTTTTTGTTGGTGGCAATTTATTTTTATGAAACTGAAAACAATCAACAAACTAAGGGACATAGAATTGTTACCATTTCAGAGTAAAAGAGAGAGAGAAATATTTCCCATGATCTGCTAAAAAATTGACTAAGATAAGAATGTTATTTTTTCCTAGTCAGTGTTTTTAGACAGAAATAGTATGGCAAAGTAAGTCACATCTGTATTGAAGACAACAAATTTAGTAGTAGTAGTAACAAGACCTTTTGTATTCCTTTCTTGACTTCATTGTTGAAGTTTTTTGTTATTGTGGTGTTTCTTTGGTCGATTTCCCTTTTTTTCTCTCTTTTTTTTTTTGGTGTATGTATGTGTGTGCAACTGTTAGAATTTTAGAGATATCACTGGGGGCATTTGGAAGCATTCAGCACTGGTGATACTGTAGAAAAGTGCTCTGTGTGGTGCTGGAATGTACATAGGTTGCAGATCTGCTGTCTTCTACCTGAGCTGCTTGGAAAACCATCAGTACACTGCACTCGTTTGTTCTTTCTATTGACAAATTATAAGTTATTCATACTTGGAATCAGAAGTTAGAAAATTCATGTCAGATATTCTTTCATCCTTATTCTTCAGTGCATGACACGTGAAACAGGCAAGCAAAACTGTCCATCTCCAATTTCAGTCTTTCTTTTTGGTAATTCACAGTTACTGCACCATACTACGTTTCTTGCACGCACACTTCTGCTTCCTCATCTGGCTGTACTTTGCCCTCTCAAGCTCATCCTACCATTAATTTCAGATTGGTTATTTCTCAGCTTTTCACTAAAAATCTTTGCATAATTCTTCTTTCTAAATATTTGGAATGTTTATTTGGTTGCATTATATGTGTAGTACTTATGTTACAGACTCAAAGATAGTTCTGTTTTCTGTTAGCCAGAAAGACATCGGTGTTCCAAAACACTATCAGGTGGACTCAGAACCCCGCTGATATTTATACACATTAAAATTCAGGGTCTTTACTCACAGAATTTAGGGATATAACTAAGTTTTATCGGCACTTGGCAAAGCATGAGCTTTTATTTATGCCTTCTAGAAATGTAAGGTAGGGATATAAATGCTAACCTTCCAGTTGGTTTGGATTTTGTTTACTTGCTAATGCTACTTGCTTATACTAACAGCGATGTCCCTTTAAGTGTTGACTTTCTACAAGTATCTTCTAGCTTGTTAGCCTGTTCCTCAGGTGCAAATGTAATTATGCCTTTTAAACACATTTAGATTTTTGTTTTTCCTTTTTTTGATTCCAGACAATATCATTTGCTTCCTGCTTATTAGCTCCTTTATTTAATATTCATTAGCCTGAAACATTCCATGACAAATGCATTGAAAGTGAGTTTTAATATATTTCAGAGACTTAATAGGTATTAATAGAGCAACAATACTCCCACTAACAAGCAAAAACTGGATCTGTAGCTTTACATCTTATAAATTACATCCAGTGTAGTGAGAGCAAACAGCACTGAGAGATCATTTGAACATTAAAGAAATTGTGTTTGCAATCAGGATATCTGCCAAAACCATATCCAAAGACATAAAGGTCTTCTAACACACTTGTTTTGCTGCCTGCATTTATACAACCCCTGATATCTTCATCTGTCAATACTTAATTGAATTAAGTATTTTAAAGTGTAGCCAGAGGAATAATTACAACAGGAATACCAGATAAAAATACAACAGAAGTGGAGGTAATGTTTGCAAAATGTGGTCTGCCAACAGCCTTGGATATAGAACTCTCTATCTACATGAGCAGATGGATGGATTTCTAACTTATTTGGCACTTCCAAGATAATCAGGTGAGTTGACTAGCTGTTATTATACTCTGTTTTCAATCTCTGACTTGAAACCTCTGGAAGAGAGGGAGGTGATATGGGATAACCAGCATGGCTTCACCGAAGGCAAGTCCTGCCTGATCGACCTTGTCACTTTTTATGATGGTGTAACACTGTCAGTGGACAAGGGATGCAACTGATGTCATCTGTTTGGACTTCAGTAAGGCCTTCGGTCCTGCATAAAATTTTTCTCTCCAAATTGGAAAGATATGGATTTGATGGGTGGACTATTTGATGGATGAGGAATGGGCTGCAAGATCATACCCAGAGAGTGGTGGTCAGCGGCTCAGTGTCCAGATGGAGACTGGTGACAAGTGGTGTCCCTCAGGGGTCAATGCTGGAAACAATGCTCTTTAACATCTTCATCAATGACATCAACAGTGGGATTAAGTGCACCCTCAGCGAGTTTGCAGATGACACCCAGCTGTGTGGTGTAATTGACACTCTTGAGGAATGGGATGCCACCCGGAGAGATCTAGAGAGGTTCAAGCAGTAGGCCCAGGTTCACCTTGTGAGTTTCAACAGATCCTAGTGCAAGGTCTTGCACTTGTTTTGTGGCAACCTCTGCTATCAGTACAAGCTGAGGGGTGTAAGGATTGAGCACAGCCCTGCCGAAAAGGGCTTGGGGGTACTGGTGGATGGCAAACTGGACATGAGCCAGCAATGTGCCCCCACAGCCCAGAAAGCCAACAATATCCTGGGCTGCATCAAAAGAAGTGTGACCAGCAGGTCAAGGAAGGCAATCGTGCCACTCTATTCTGCATTGGTGAGATCTCTCTTGGAGTACTGTGCCCAGATGTGGAGTCCTCAGTACAGGAGAAATGTGGACCTGTTGGAGCATATGCAGAGGAGGGCCAAAAAAAAGATCCAAGAGATGGAATGCCTCCCCTATGAGGACAGGCTGAGAGAGCTGGCGCTGTTCAGCCTGGAGAAGAGACCTGATAGTGGCCTTTCAGTATCTAAAAAGGTCTGTAAGAAAGAAGGGGACAGACTCTTTAGCAGAATTTGTTGTCACAGGACAAGGGGAAATTTCAAAATAGAACAGAGAGATTTAGATTGGACATAAGGAAGAAATTTTTAATGATGAGTGGTGAGGCACTGGAACAGATTGCCCAGAATGGTGACGGATGCTCTGTCTGTGAAGACATTCAATGTCAGGCTGGATGGGGCTCTGAGCAACCAGATCTAACTGTAGCTGTCCCTGTTCATTGCACGGAGTTGGACCAGGTGACTTTTAAAGACTCCCTTCCAACTCAAAAGATTCTATGATTATCAGAGTATGAATCTGTCACTTGAGCAGCATCTGATTTACAGAATGTCGTTACGCTGTACATAAGCCATGACCAGAGAGAAATGTTACTGGTGCATTGAAGGTGAATGTTTGATTTGAACATGATAGAAGACAGATTTCCTGTTGCTTAGAAATCAATGAACAGGGAAAAGAAAAAAAAAAAAAAAAAAAGAAGGTGAATGTTTGATTTGAACATGATAGAAGACAGATTTCCTGTTGCTTAGAAATCAATGAACAGGGAAAAGAAAAAAAAAAAAAAAGAATATTGCTATCAGGGAGAATGGTGGACAAAAAAACACCATATAATCTGCTTTTGCCTAGAACTGGATCTTACCAAGGGGAATCAGAAGTCTTTTTCTAAGATCTCTTCCTCCTCCATTCACAATTAGACTCCAGTCCTGGGCTTCAGTTATCACCCACTAGTCCTTTCTCATGTGGTGAAGGACTAACATTCCCAAAGAAAAAATGTGCCTTAAATCCTTTTAAAGCTTTGTAGCCCTTTCAGATTTCTCTGTGTCAACATTTGTATGTGAAGTTAACTCATAATAACATTCTTAAAATGGCTCAAAATCTTCAAACTCTTGCTGACCATAACTTGAAAACTTATTTGGAGTGTGTAATTTGTTTCTCTTTGGAGAAACGACATGGATTTGGCAGTCATGCTCTAACATTAACGATTTAAAGGAACTAAACCTTGCTTTAAGAATGAAATTTAATCCAGCCTTAAGGCCCATAGGGAATTGACAGAATAGATATTTCTATTATCTCACACTTTAAAACTCAATCTTTGTTGTAAAATTTCTAAGTGAGGGTTACAGGGAGACAGCAAATTCAACAGAAAATCCTAGTGGAGGAATTGCATGACAGTCTGTATTTAAGGACATAGGTTGTAAAGTGCAGGAGCAGATTCAGCAATGTTTATTTCACACTAGGAAACCACCAGGTAAGGGAATGCAGGAGAACTGAATATTGAAGGAATCAAGGCAAGAGTGTTGAAGTTACGAGGTGCCAAAATTAGGAGAATTTTCTGAGAGCAAAGATAGCAAATGGCCACATCTACTATCCAGATGAATCTGTGAATGTTGTAGCAAAAAAGCAAACTCTTGAAAACTTAGGACAAAATAATTTTTTAATAATAATAAAGGAACATAAGATTCTGAAGGATTGGTTATTTATCCCAAAATTTTAGAATAGTTTTGTTCTTGGCTGATATAAAATGCTGTGAAAGGTTAGCCAGTGCAGATGCTATCCTAGCTTTGGTAGGATATATTTGCTCCTATATAAAAGGAACAGATGACTGCTATTGATAATTACATTTCTTACAATGCCAACTTCTCTTTCTCACTGCCATCTAACAGGTCCCATGGCAATTCTTTCTGCACTTCATCTCACTGCCCATCTGCTCTAGATCCTTCACTTCTCCTACTCTTCATTACTCTTGGAAGTGTTAGACAACCTCTTCATAACAAAAGTGTTGGATTGAGATGAAACTATCTCTCTAGCCTGTCTCTAAATGGCTTTTTTTTAATTACTGGATGTCTGAATTCTAGCTTGAAGTCACGTCCTCACATTTGATTAATGATTGCTTCTGAATTGAAAAAAACAGTGTGGGATGGAGAGAAAAGGTTCAGCAGGAACAATAAAACAGAAGCATCTGTATTCTGTTTTCTGTAAAGAATACACAAAGCCATTTCTCAAGCCTTCTTCATTGGAGGTGTTTTTTTTTTTTTTTGAGTTTTCATAATGCTTCTGTTAAGTAAGGTCTTCAGTGTACATGCAGTTATTTTGGAAGAGCACATCTGGAATACTTGCATGAGTAGATGCTCTCCTTAATGTGGAATAAAATTCCCTCGTCTCTGTTTAGTTTAAACTATTTTGAAAGGAATAGCTTTAAAAATATCTACGTACATAAAAACACTAAAATGCAATTATGTCCTGTAGTGCATTTGCTAGTGCAGATGGTGGAAAAGATACTTCCCTTTCTTCCTTTATCTAGGCCAATAGGATCATTAGAGAATATGTCTGGAAAAAAATACCAGGACTGATCATTTTGCCTCTAAGTAGGGTCACTTAGAACTGTTTAAATTACTACATTTAATCTTCACCAAAAGTCCAAGAAGCGGGGTCTGGACAGGCTGGGCCAATGGTCTGAGGCCAATTGTATGAGCTTCAGCAAGACCAAGCACTGGGTCCTGCACTTTAGTTACAACAACCCCATGCAACACTGCAGGCTTGGGGCAGAGTGGCTGGAAGACTATGTAGAAGAAACAGATCTGGGGGTGTTGGTCAACACTCAGCTGAAAAAAGAGCCAGCAATGTTCCCAGGTGGCCAAGAAGGCCAATGGCATCCTGGCTTGTATCAGAAATCGTGTTGCCAGCAGGAGCAGGGAGGTGATCATCTCTCTATACTCAGCACTGGTGAGGATGCACCTTGAGTACTTTGTTCACTTTAGGGCCCCTCACTACAAGAAAGACATTGAGGCCCTGCATTGTGTTCAGAGAAGGCCAACGAAGCTGTGAGGGGTCTGGAGCACAAGTCTTATGGGGAGCAGCTGAGAGAGCTGGGATTGTTCAGCCTGGAGAAGAGGAGGCTCAGGGGAGACCTCACTGATCTTATCAACTTCCTGAAAGGAGGTTGTGGAGAGGTGGGGTCAACCTCTTTTCCTGTGTAACTGGTGATAGGATGAGAGGGAATGGCCTCAAGTTACATCAGGGGAGATTCTGGTTGGAAGAAACTTTTTCTCAGAAAGAATGGTGGTGCATGGAACAGGCTGTGCAGGGAAGTGGTGGAGTCACTGCCCCTGGAGGTGCTCGAGAAACGTGTAGGCGTGGCACTGAGGACATTGTTAGTGGGCATGGTGGGGTGGGTTGATGACTTAATTATCTTAGTGGTCTTTTCCAACCTTAATGATTCCATGATTCTGTTATTTTATGAATTCTCACAGATGATTGTGTTTAACCTTTTTTTTTTTTCCCTCCAATTTCATAGGTAAGCCTTTAATGAGCATCGATAATGAGCAAAATACAGGTTTATCTGGGATGGATCAAAAGTAATCAGATATATCTTTTACCCGTAAGAATTTATATTTGTTGTCTTGCTCTGGATGAAGTGATGTTGATTACAGATTGCCATTCTCCAACTGGCACCAAAGCCTGTCAGGCAGCAACCGTGCTCTGTCCTCACTCGGAAGTTGCAGAGACTCAGTCAGGCTGCTGCCATCTGGGGGTTACTGAGCTGCTGCTGACTGGTTGTATGAAACTGCAATTATTTTGGACTCTGTCAGAAACCCTGAGAAGGTCACGTGACTGAGAAATGCTCATATTTTAAGACTTGAAAATCTCTCCAGGTGCTGTATCTTGCTGTTTCACAGTATTTAAACTTAGGAACTTTTTTTTTCTGTTGTCTCAATTGAACTTGCTCACTCTAATTTCCAGTTTATTTTTATTTATTTTCCTTTTCTGTATGAGCATGGTTATTTTTCCATTTGCAAAACTTTTTACATTCTTGAAATCTGTTTCTCTGGTCCCCTGCCTTCTTTAGGCTTGGATGTTTGACTCAAATTTTTAATAGATCTCACTTTTGTCAAATAAACATGCTTTTAAAGTCTTACTTTCAGTGAGAATTTTGCATTTGGTTTCCCTGGAAAGAAAAACCAACAAACTCTTTGCCAATTTTTTATTCTGAACATAGCATCTAGTTATTAATTTCCCTTTGAAATTTATTTTGACATTATACAGCTTTCTAAAGCAACAACAAAACCCGTCTGCTATTGTACATACATGTAAATATTATGATGTATAGGCTAAAGATTTAGGTATTTCTAATTAAAAATCTGAGATTTCATGAGCAAAATTTTTGACTTCTGAATTGTCCTTAGCATGCCTCACTCACCTTACGGGCTAACTCTTGCCTCTAGCTTTGTCTGCTGCTATGACATTATGAGTCAACCTTGCTTGTCCTGTTGGGCCTAATCAACACACTTGCTGCTTCTCCTTTGCATGTAATCTCTTTCTGGATACTTCCATGTAATTGCAGTTTAGTTTCACAAGCATAAGTTCAGTGCATTTATGGATAAGTATGGGCTCATGACTTTAGATAACACTGCTGTGTTCTGATTACATGAGGGCTGCTCCAGAAGTAACACCTCGTATTTCATTATGTTGGCCCACAATGTCAGAGGTGGATGTTGGTGGTATGGCGGTAGAGGTTGAACTTTCCCACCAATATTCTGTTACATTTTGCTGCCGTGTGACAGATGGCAGCAGTGGGGCAGTCTGACAGAACGATGTCTGACATGAAAGTGCATATGAAGCAAAGGTATGAACTCCTCCACACAGAAAAAAATAACATCCGCTGACATTCATTGACTCCTGCTGGATATTTATGGAGATCAAACAGTGGATGTGAGCACAGTGAGGTGGTGGGTGGTGAAACACTATGAAGCAATGGGTCACCTCTGCTGGTGCAGATTTTTAAGAGCATGCAGTATCTTGTTCATCACTGAAAAGAATGCACAATTTATGGTGGTGACTATGTTGCAAATCAGTGTTTTGTAGCTGAGAATTTGCTCTATCAAATAGTGTTACTGTGCTCTTTGTATCTGTTGTGTTTTCCATGGAAATAAATGAGAGGTATTACTTTCAGAGCAACTTACATAGTAGTTACAGCAACGGTATTTAGTTTTGCACTTGTTCTGGCAAATAGGATTGCTCATAAAACATAAGTGACTCTGGAAACTTGTAAACAATTTACAATCTTTCATTAAATTAAAAATTGCTTAATGATTTTGTACATAAATTCTGACAGAATGGTTAATGTAAAAATATTTTTAATGCTTTTTCTCTATTTGCTTTGTAGGAGATTGTCATGCAGTTCTCAGTTCATGCAAGTGTAGAGCCTATTTTACTGAGTTAGCTACAAATCATTTTAAAATTTATTAGGTCATAGTCATTTCAAAGAAAAAGAGCTTAAAATATGATCAGTGCTCTTCACAAGCCAGGAATTTGTATGAATACTGAAGCTCAGGAAGCTAAAGGCATATGAAAAGCAAGATGAAATACAACATGTCGTATTAAATGTTTCAGAACTCTTATGCCAAATGATTATTGATGAAATACTAAGATTGGAGCTCAAATTCATCAGATAAAATCACATTTGAGTAGTTACGGAGAAATATCCTGCTGTGACAAGGTGAAACTAGAACTATGGTCATTAAGGGCAGTGCTCTACGGGATTAAACACTGATGATACAAGAAGTTGTGCAGCGGTAGATGAAAGATGTATCAAGAGGTATATGAAGATATTTGTATTTAGTTGAGAAAACATACTGAAAACTAGCTGGGCAGCAAGAGTGGGAAAGCAGTTAGATATTAAAGAGAATGGCATTGATCAGAGAACAGGTTGTCAGCACAGTATCTCGAGATAAACGATATGTAAGAAATGGAAAAATCAATCAGAGGAAGGAAAAGAACAAGCTAAGGCAGAATAAATGGGAATGTAGCAAAAAGTGACGACATGAAACATGGCATAGAATTACAAGCTGCAGAAAGTGATCATAAGCAGAGACACTACCCAATCAAGCAAGCATATCACCATATTTGATATTCTGGATTTACAATATAATATAAAGTAACAGATTGAACCATTTTTCTCTACTCTGAATCCTGCAGTTTTTAAGATGTGTAAGCAGAAGACCTAAGAAAATTAAGAAGCCACATCCAGAGGAGCACTATCCATCAAATGCTATTTTTATACTTTTTAAATTTGTACATGTGTTCTGGAACAGTAAATAAATATTTCCTGGTTAGAAAATGCTAAAAATGATATGGGTAGATATTTTCAGAGTCAAGTTTTTGTAGTTTCACAACCGGAAGTGGTAAGACATTAAAAACCTTCAAACCAAATAAGTTGATAGCAGCTGTGAAGAAAAACTGCACAGAAGATAAAATAGTATCACATGCTAAGATAAGGGCAGAGAAACTAAATATATCTTAACGGAGAGCTTTAAACAAAATGGAAACATCAGATTTGAGTCCTCCAGGTATTATTCTTACTAATGGTAATTATTACTCCTATCACTCTTCAATATATTTGAAAATCATTTTCTGAAGTAAGTTGTATGTTCGTGCCACTGAGATGAGTTCAGCAATATTACAGCAATTCAAAAATATTTTAACATACAAATTTTCATCACACTGTAAAGTATTCACAATCCCTTTAATTCCTCTGTTGCGTACCAGGAGGGAAGGAACACCCTTCTCTATCATCCCCTTCGGATTTATATGACTCTGTCCCTTCTTACTCTCTAGTTCCATGGTCTCCTAATTCTCTTCCTTTACGGTTTGCTTCTAGTATTCCACCACTGTGTCCATTCTCCCTTACTTCAGTACAGTCTTCAGTTTCTCTTCCCCAGCAGTGGACATGACTCCTCAGTCAAGAGGATCAGAATGTGGTCCTGCAGACACTGAGCTGGTGGCTCTCTTTTTTTGTTATCTTGGTTTGTTTCTCAATAAAATAAAAGTAATACATGTACCTATTGTCAGCTCCTAAATATATGTTGCTTGGCACTTCATAATCAGTTTAATTGCATAGGTAGTCATTTGTTTATACAACTTGCTGCAATTGATCTATCAAATCTTCAAGAGCATTTTTTTTCAGTTTGATGTGTGATATAGATCACACTGAGTAAGCAACTAAATTTTAATGTTATTTTGATTCAGAAATTTTTTCACTTACATTAGAATATACTGTATGTTTTCTAGATCCCTACAGATCCTCAAAGGTTTCTTGAGCCAAGACTCAGAGGAATGGGTTACATGTGATTTGAAAAGAGTTCTATTTTCTATTATAGTTTTTTGCTGATTCTCTGGGAGGAAGTTAGATTTATTGGTCTTTACTCCTGGAAATCTTTCAAGAAATTGTCATCAGATTTCCTGTCCTCTCTTCCTTGAATAAGAAGACTGACTTAGAGTGGTTAACAACTCAGCAACTAGATATTGGAATTCATTTAGTACTGTCTATGGATATCTGCTTTCTGAACATTTTTTTACTATTATTTCTTTTGATCTGTTCCAAGGCCTCTGCTACTGGCTTATCAGTTTTAGATGACTTCTCCAAATTATTCCCCCAAAACAGTGTGGATGAAGAAACCTAAGTTCCTCCATAGCAAACACCAGTACAAAATGTTCATTCAGTTATACCTCTACGAGTGTGCACTTTCATGCCCTCGTCATCCATCAGACTAACAGCACCCATGAGCCAGAAGACTGCCTCACGCATTTGATGACAGAGTTGTCATTTACATTAGCAGGTTGCTGCTATTCTATCATGTTCTATATCTCTCACGTGACAGGATTAAATGCTGTTTTTGACATGAATGTGGCTTGCTCTCTTTTGAGATTGTTCTTCCTGCTTCTTTGTAAATTACTGTTTAATGGTGCTAGTTTTCCTTCGTTATTCTAAAGAAAATGACGATTTTCTGAACTTTTATTTCTGCTCTGTTTGTTGTCTCTGAAAATGTGGTCATATAAGGATTAGTTCTTTTAATTTTCTACTGAGATTCCTTATTGTTCCTTAGCTATTCCTTTTTAGATTATGTTCCTTCAGTGACTATTTCTGACTTGTCTCCTAAAAACATATTGAATTTAAATGAGGAAGGTCACTATGTCAGTATTATTTTGATCCAAATCAAATAGTGTACTCAGGAAACAATCAAATATTGTCTCTCTTCTTCTGGATACTATTTGTTGCAACCAAGCGTAGTTAAATATGTGTAAAATTGTTTATTATACTCCATTGTGACATTTACCAAACGTGTATGGAGATAAATCTCCATTATTAATCTTCTGCACTCTCTCATTTTCTTTAGTATATAACAACAACAGCCACTCCTCTGAATGATTAAGAATGTAATAATAATTTTTCAATTTAGGCATGGAAATTTTAGTCTGCATAGATTCAGTGCATATTATTGATGATTTTAATATTTTTGTCCTATTTGACTCTCAGCTTTCTTTGACATGTAAATACTCATTTATAGATGTGACTACTGCATTGTTTCTATATAACTAGATCATTTTCAGTGCTGTTATGCACCACATTTTTGAGATATTATCACACAAAGCCAAATATTCCAGTTTAACACCTGACCTTTTGCTTATTGTAAAGTATTTGAAAGTGATTTCAAGCTGGTCACCTATTTTAATAGAACTACAGTAAGAGAAATTGTATATTTTGAGACTGCAGTTCATTGATTCCTGTTGGAATTTTATCAGATTGAATGTTAAAGTTTATTTGAAAATATAATCTTTAATTTGATCCTTCTAATACCTGATACATCAGGTTGTCTGCATTCATACCCTTTGGCTTTTTGAAAGTCTTATCTTTAAATAAATATTCTATCTTCTTTTAATTTCAAATGTGAACAGATGATTCCTCTTATTTTGGACAGAGACATTTCCTTCTCTACAGACTTCCTCTGTCACAGGCTTTCTTAAGTCACAATAAATTTAATCTGTTCATTTGAACTGTACCTTAAGCTAAATCAACAAGACCTCTCCCCTTTGTCTGGTCCATGTTAAGGGATAGGAAGCACTTCAATAAAATGCTGTCACAGAGATCTGAGTCTTGGCCTGCCTCTCAGATCATCGCTGGATCTTTTCAAGAAAAGAGTAGATGTCACACTGAGGGACATGGTTTTGTGGGGGCGTGGTTGTGATGTGTTGATGGTTGGACTAGGTGATCTCTTCCAACCTTAATGATTCTACGATTCTTGATTCTATGATTCATGGGCTCTGCTTTTGCCCTGAGTAATTCTTTCTCATCCTCTTCCTTCTTACTGCACTATGATTCCTTCCCAGTACTCCAGGAGATAGAATTGCATTGTTCTCTCCCCTGACCTGAAGCTGTATGGCAACCAAATTTCCCACATTGCCTTACTTACTTTAAGCCTGGACCTGTATACACTCAGCATAATACATAACGGTGTGTTCCACCTAAGAGTTTCACATAGCAGGGATATGTTGCTGGCTGCCCCACTGCAGATGGGAGCTCCAAAAAATAATTCCTTGAATACATGTTTATTCTCTTTTAGGGTAGCTGCGACTAGGTGAATATATATCACCATTTCCACTGCTGCTGGAAACAAGTACAAACTGAATATGTCAAAAGTTCAGAGAAATCTCTGGAGTGTGGGAAAACACTGGAAGACAGGAAAAACTGAGGTCTGATACTCAAGAGTCAGCCAGCAGTATAGAGAGTCAAGCCAGTTAGGAAAGTGGGGGTTCAGCTTTCAGTTGGTGTTCAGAGTGCGGCCTACTACAAATCTGATGAATTTTTTGGCGGCTACTTTAGCTAGGTTTCCATTAAGACCTTGGCTACAGTCCAAAGTAAGTCTGTGTTGATGACATTTAGGTACAAATAATTGTTATGCAACAACTGATTCAGTGCTTGAGTGAGAAGTTCATGTTTATGACATGTGTGTACAAGGAGAAAGAGGAAATTCTTCTGCACACTCAGCAGAAAAAAATCAGCATACAGTACCTCATTGCCTGTATTGAATTTCACCTGTAGTGCTGCCTCAGTAAAAACACTCCTCATCAGTTTAGGATTGTTTCCATGAAAACATAACCTCTGAACCTGCAAGTTCTGTTTGCCAGGAGGCAATCAATGTTTCTGTTTCAAACTCTCTGACACAGGATTTGTTTATTTTTTCTAGTGTGCTTCCTACAAGAGTTTTCTTGCACTGTAAAGCCTGTGCAATAGAGATAAGGCCAGCCCCAAGCTGCTGAACAAACCAGAAAAGGCATTTTTTGAGCAGGAAAAAAGGTATAGTCTTGAATTGTAATCCAGATCTGCATCTCAATTTGGAAGCTTGAATCTATTTCTACTTTACATGCACTGATAGTCACAATACCTGAAAAGATTTATGTTTCTTCAGGAGAAATGACTGTTGCTGGTTCCTTTGCTTGGCTTTCCTTTGGAGAACCCCTTACTGTAGCAGACTTTTGTAGCTTGCTCACAACAAAGCTTTGCTTGGGTGTGTGACCCTGTCAACAACTCTCAAGAGCATCACTGCCATTTGTCAATGCCTCTAACGCTTCATTTCTGAATGTTTTGTTGTGGACTGGTTATTGAACTTTTGCTTCTGCCGAGAGATCAGTGCTCTTGAAACTGGTGACATAGACAGATGCCAGTCACCTGTGCACTGGGGAGTGTAGAGCCTAGCAGGCCATGAATTTGGGATAATCCGAATGCTTAAATGAGTGGTGACAATTATAAAGAGTTGGCTGTGGCAGGCAGGATTGAGGGCTCCGGAGCATGTAAGGGCTTTTTCCTCTGGCAAAAACAAAACTCTGAAAGTGAGAAGCACTCTTTGTGCTGCAGTGGTACCCAAGAGACTGCTTCTTTCTCTGCACTTTTATTATTACAGTTAACTTAAAACCATGTCATTAACAAGGTTAGCATTCTATGTATGCATGTGGCATCAATTTGCCAAGACCCACAAGTAAGCATTTATATTGAAAACTAATTGTTTTCATTTGAGATGTCTGAAGAACTACTAGCGAAATTAATCATGGCATAGCCTTTGAAATTTGACATAATTCAATAGTAATTAGATTTAATAATCAAGAGGATGGGTTGAGCCATTGTTAACGGGACAGTTAGTTTATATGGCAGTGAAACTTCTGAGAGAGATGAACACTAGGTAGTACCAGTGCTCTAACAATTAAAGCTAAGTGTTCTTATCAAATGATTTTCTTTTTAATGATAACTCATTTTTACTTCCCAGTAGTATGGAAAATGTTATCTAGGCGGATATAAAACTTCATGGTTGTCTGTTTAGGATACGAATGGAAAAACAAAGAATAACTAGTTGTATGAGTTTTCAGTGTGTGTGTGTGTGTGACTCTGTGTACAACAGAGGTAAAACTAGAAGAAAAAAAGAATCTGCGTGTGTTGGAAAATGATCAAGATGAACAGGAGAACATGTCAGCTGCTTGTCTCGTTGTGGGAATATCTGATATCCTGCAGTTCCCTAGAAAAGTTACCTGGCTTTGATTTTTTTTTTTTTTTTAATCAAATATCATACAGCAAAACAGAAACTGAAGGACTGCTGAGTGTAACAGGTATTAAAACCAAGTCATCTCCAACTCTCCTGCTACCAAATCCAGTTTTAGAAGACTGCCAGACATCAGAAAGACACAAACTAATTTCTGTTTTTATTTTTTCTTTCCTAAAATATTCCTTCAAAGAAAACAGAATTTTATTTAAGGCATGAAATATTTCTTCCCCTTCCTAATGCCCTCCTCTGCCAGCAAAAAAGTACTGCAGGTGCAGATGTGTGAGTGAGTTTTCACATTTCAAGAGATGTTGGGTAGTTTCCCAATGTCCGTTCTCTTCTACACTAAAACATAAATGCTATGAAATAGGTATTTATCTAAAATCTCTCTTGGGCTCTTTATAAAATCTGAGAGAACGGATTTTCGTATGATCTGATCCCTAGCAGTCTGATAGGCTCAGCTACCAAGGACAGAGCTTAGTCACTGCCTTGAATAAGTCACCCACTGACAGATGATGTATAGAATTGCCCAGTTTCAGAGTTTGATTTAGGACTTATTTGCTGCAGAACAAAGCCTGAAAATGTGAAGCAAACATACCATGAAGTAGAAGGATAAATTAGAAAATCAATATTTGTTTTTAATTAAAAATATGTTCAAGCAAAAAATTACAACATTTCTGATAGGCCTGATTCATTGGCATTGCATGCTTCAAGCATACAAAATTGAGCAAAAGTTCAGATGTATGACATGAAAACCATTTGTAAAATAATTATCTGTAGTACAGTGATGGCCGAACTCGTGCTTTAGCTGCTTGTGGACTCTAGTGACAGACATACGTCATGCAAATAGAAAAGGACTGGGCTGGCATGGAGTCCTTGGAACAAATTTGGGTTTGTGGAAACAGAGTAGGCAGCCAAGCAGATAATATTTCCAAGATGGCTGGGAAAGCTACTTTTTGTGTCTGAGATATCCACATGTCTTGTGGTTTTTTGAAAGAAAATGGGAATCAACCCATCAGAAAATTTGTTTTTCCATGTTGCTTAATTTCTCATTTTGATCATGCATATTCTTAGTGCTTTAGTTTGCATTTTACTAATGTTTCTGTCCCTGTGCATTTCCACTTTTCAGGGTAAGCTGGAAGATGCTTCTGTCAATAGTCTGCAAGATTTGTGTTTTATTTTCGAAGAGACCTAAAGTAATAATAATGAATATGATAAGAGCAAGTTTCCAAGGAGCGAGAAACTTCATCTACCATTAATTATCAGCTCAGTCTTTGAGTTATTGTTCAGCCTGATGCTCCTCTTGTCTCACCTCTGTACCTGGGAAGATCATGGAACAGATCCTCCTGGATGACATGCTTGATCACATGCTGCATGAGTGTGTGATCCGAGACAGCCAGCACGGCTTCACTAGGGGAAGGTCATGCCTAACCAATCTGGTGGCCATCTATGATGGAGTGACGGCATTGGTGAACAAAGGGAAGGCAACCTATGTCATTTACCTGGACTTGAGCAAGGCCTTTGACATGGTTCCCCACCACATCCTTATCTCCAAATTGGAGGGATGTGGATTTGATGGGTGGACCACCCTATGGATAAGGAATTGGTTGAAAGGCTGCAGGCAGAGAGTGGTGATTAATGGTTTTATGTCCAGGTGGAGGCTGGTAACAAGCAGGTCTGTCTTGGGACTGGTGCTCTTTAACATCTTTTTCAATGACATCGATGACGGAATTGAGTGTACCCTCAGCAAGTTTGCTGATGACACGAAGCTGAGTGGTGTGGTTGACACAGTGGAAGGAAGGGATGCCATTCAGAGAGACATCAATTGACTTGAAAGGTGGGCCCGGGTGAACCTAATGAGGTTCAACACAACAAAGTGCAAGGTTTTGCACTTGGACCGGAGGAATCCCAGGTATATATACAGACTGGAAGGATCAGTCCTTGGGAGTAGCCCTGCAGAGAAGGACCTGGGGGTTCTGGTGGTTGAAAAGCTTACCATGAGCCAACAGTGTACTCTTGCAGCTTGGAAAGCAAATGGTATCCTGGGCTCCATCAGAAGAAGGGTGGCCAGCAGGGACAGGAAGGTGATTGTCCCTCTCTACTCTGCCCTTGTGAGGCCCCATCTGGAGTACTGTGTCCAGGTCTTGAGCCCCCAGTACAAGAAAAATAGAGAGCTGTTGGAGAGGGTCCAGATGAGGGCCACGAAGATGATCAGAGGGCTGGAGCACCTCCCCTACGAAAACAGGCTGAGGGAGCTGGGCTTGTTCAGCCTGGAGAAAAGAAGGCTGTGGGGTGACTTCATCGCAGCCTTCCAGGACCTAAAGGGAGCCTACAAACAGGAGGGGAGTCAACTCTTTGAAAGTGTAGATAACAGCAGGAGAAGGGGAAATGATTTTAAGTTGAAAGAGGGAAGATTTAGGTTGGATTTCAGGGGAAAGTTTTTTACTATGAGAGTGGTGATGTTCTGGAACGGGCTGCCCAGAGTGGTTATAGATGCTCCGTCCTTGGAGGTGTTCAAGGCCAGGTTGGATGAGGCCCTGGGCAACTTGGGCTAGTATTAAATGTGGAGTTTGGTGGCCCTGCCTGTGGCAGGGGGGTTGGAGATTCATGATCCTTGAGGTCCTTTCCAACCCAGGCTATTCTGTGATTCTGTGATTCTTGTCCACCTCATGCAGAAAAGTGACACTAACTCCTCCCTCTGTCTCTTTTCAGCTCCTATATTTCTAGCTGTGGGGCACTGTGAAGGAGACAACCAAAGGCATGGTGGTGCTGAACACAGCAACAGCTTTCCCCTTCTTTTTGTCCAGAATCCAAGAGATGTCAGCATCTGTACTGGTCCCACATGTTCCAGCCTCTGTTGGACAAAAGAAGGTAAGAAGTCAGAGCTATTATATGACTGTTGAATAGCTTTCCTGAAAAATGGGACTGAATGGGCTAGTGCTTGCTTGCTTGAAAAAGTGGTGGTGTGAAGGAGAATGAAAATGTTGAACATTTTCTGATGTGGAGATGATGGACTGGCAGCAATTAATTTATGGCTGACCTTAAAGGAAAGCATTGAGGATGTGTGACGAATTTCCTCCTCCCCACATTCCCTTCCCTATTTGCTACTCCCCTGAAAGAGAGAAAGGAAGAGAGAAGTGTTTATTCCTTCAAGAAGTTGTGGCTGTTATTGCCTGAGAAATATAACTGTGGTGGAAAGTAAATCAAGGTCAGAAGGGCTGACATGGGGCATAATTAACAGCCGGCTCTCAGTCTTGTTGGTTTGGATGCTGCCTAGGGTAAAGAAAGACTCTCTAGAACAGATGTTAAAGACATGCTCCATGAAAAGTTCTCCAGGCACCCAGTACAGTCTATTTTTTGAGGGAGGAGGCTAGGCTCGACAATCTTTTGGCTTGCCCTAGTTAGATCATCTTTGTGTCCTTAGGCACAGTGGTGTAGTAGACCACAGGACCTGTCTTCTTATGAAAAGCATTTCCCAGAAGATAGCTAAATCTTATTTTCAGTTATTAGTTTTGGCACCATGAGCACATTTTCTATTGAATTCAACTCAGAACAGCATTTGTTTGTGAGAGGGTATTTTCAATCTCATAATGTAATTAGAATTGTATTGAGGTTGTAGAATTCATTGCCAGAGCATAGAATCTGTAGAAAGTGCCAGCAGCAGGAAAAGGTTGTGATAGTGGTGACATGTCATCCTTTCTCCCTGCTGTCATTCCTTCTGTCCTTAAGTACTGGCATCTCAATTATTTAGCATCATAAGTCAAATATTAATTACTATTATAATTATAGTAAGAAGCTGTGAGTGTAACATCTAGAGTCTTCCTTATAATCAATACCGTCAGGAATGTTTTCTGTATTTTTGCTTGCAGCATTATTTTTTTTGAATTGTGTCTCTCATCTTTGCTTGTTGTAATGATGTCATTGAATGGTTACGCATCAAAACCTACTCATTATAGGAAATAATATGGAAAAACTCCCAGATAAATTTCAATCTCCATTTTACTATAAATAATGAGTAACCAGAAACTCAAAATATGTTTGATTCACTGTTTTTTTCCTGCCTCTTTTATAGTCTGTTTAATTGGTTCCTGATAAATGCTTAAAACCTGGGAGACATGAATCAGTCAAGTAGAAAGATCATGACTGGAGGGATGCCGGTTTGTCTGAAAATTGGTTGTCTAGTCTACGAACAAAAGATGTTTATGGGGTCACGAATAGTATTGGCACTATAGTAATCTTTTCCATTTGAACAGACAAATTAGAATTCATGCAGAATATTCTGAAACCAAACAAGTTAGGGGTATAAGAAAACCTGCTTTTAGTGTTTTCTGAAGCACTGAAGCACAGAACAGAATAACCATGGTCTAAGACTGTGTCCAAGTTAGAGAGTCATGAACCTGATCAGAGCTATTCTGCCTATCAAGAGTCTCACTTAAACTTTAGTAATAAACAGATAGTTAAGAGTTAAGAGTTAATTACTGTTAGTAATTAACAGTAGTTAAGAGCCTCTGCCTGATTTGATTCACCAGAGAAATGATTTTGCCTCCCTACAGACATCCAAGGATCAAAGAATCTTAGATTCATGGAATTCTTCAAGTTGGAAGGGACCTTAAAGGTCACCTAGTCCAACTCCCTTGCAATGAACAGGGACACCTACAGCTACATCAGGGTGCTCAGAGCCCCTCCAGGCTGACCTTGATTGTATCCAGGGACGCGACATCCTCCACATCTCTGAGCAACCTGTTCTACTGCCTCACCACCTTTATTGTAGAAAACTTCTTCCTTATTTCCAATCTAAATCTCTCCTAGTTTAAATGTATGTCAACATCTGTACTGGTCTACTGGTACTAGATTAGGGGAGATTTCCCTTTGTCCTATCACAGCAGACACTGCTAAGGAGTCTGTTCCCTTTTTTCCCATAGCCCCTCTTTAGATACTGAAATGTTGCTACCAGGTCTCCCTGGTGACTTCTCCAAACTGAGCAGCATTAGATCTTTCAGCCTGTCAATCAAGACCTTTTAATCCCACTCCCAACCTTTAAATCTTCCACTACTCCTCAAGTTCTTTCTCTCGTATTACATAGTTCTTTAGGTGCAAACTTTGACTTCCTCAACATACTAAACCCAAAGGTGTTTTCCTTTCTGACCCATCGCTCTTTAACCAACTGTCATTAAGCTAAAATTGCATGCACTCCATCATTCATAGCTCCTTAACTTGCAGCACGTGTATTCAGCAGCAGATGGAAGCAGGAAGAAAAATCATCTGAACTGCAGGGTTTCATTTCCCAAGGCAGACAGAGGCTATAGATCAGAAAGGAAAAAGAAACAGACTCAATAGGAAGATGCACACAAACTTTGTTGTACTATAGAGGTTCTTTGAACAGCTGTAAATAAGCAAAGACCAGGACGGTTATCACATTACCAGAGAGGACAGAAGACTTGCAGTGAAACTGGGAAAGAGTCTGCAGGCTATGGAAGTCAGAAATTAAAAGGAGTTTCTACAAGTAAGGTGAGTTTTCAATGATTACACAGACTCAGGTTTGTCTCTAAATAATTCAGCCTTAGTTTTTGCTGCTCTTCAGCTAGTCATTGAAGGATTTTCCTTACTGGAAATTAAGCAAAGTGGCAGTTTTACTCCTTTCATTTGTAGAATGGCTACATTTTTAACATTATTTTTTCCAAAACTTCCTGGGATATTAGAGTATTGCCCTGTTGTTCATCTCAGAGACAGCTTCCTTTGCTGTTCTGTGTCATCCAGTCTCTGTTGAGTTCATGCAGGACTAAGGACACCCATTAACAGAGTAGAAACAACACTGATAGAGATACGAAGACCATCTCTGCCCTCTTGCAATGGGGAGTCTTGCCCTCAGCTTGCCTCTCACGATTTAGAGAAAATCTTTCCTAAAGACTGAAAAGTATTCCATACCACAAATGTTCTAATTACTGAAGACTGTAACAGAGAAGTGTGTTACCTCTCAGGCAGTTAAGAAGTTGCTAATAGGCTACTCAAGTACAGTAAATAGTGACTAGACCCTTAAAGTAACTTTTCCCTTTCCTCTGTAGTTTTAATACTCCTCTTGTTATCTGTTAAGTAAAACAAACATAACGCTCCATGGACAGGTACCTGGTAGCAGCTAGGGCAGGTCAGCACAGAACCTGTGGCAATGGAAAGTTCAGATCTGGCAGAAGTGTTATCCAAGGAGGGCACATAACTGGGAGAGCTCCCCAGCATTCAATAGAAAACATCCAAGTCCCTCAGATCAAGATCCCTTTCATGAGAATTGTAAAGCTCTATGCTGCATCACCACATAACAGGCACCCTTGCTGCTGCTCCAGAAGTGGTGTGCCAGTGCAGGGCAACATTAGGAGACCTCTTTTCTCTACTTAATATGGGTGAAAGTGCTGTATAACAGAGCAGAGTCAGCTGAGATGAATCAGAGCAATGTCAATTTTAGTCTCCCAGGACTGGCAAAAGTGCTTAGTTCTACCTTCCCTAATGCCTTTTCTTACTGACTTAATGTGTTCAGTGGCTGATAAAGTATGAAGAGAATTAGATTATTCCTCACTCTTGTGCAGTGGGCCATTTTAAAAGGAAGCCATTACTGCTGGCAGGTAATAGGAGTTTGCAGTTTTGCTGTCCCCAATGTCTTGAAGGTGGGAGCAGATGTGTTCTTCTCCTACCTGTAACATCCTTACTAAGCAAGCAAGAAGAAAGAGTACTTGCTGAGAGGAAGCTGAGATAAAATAACAGAACAGGGAAAATAACCAAGGATGTCTTCAAGTGGTTGAAGACAACTTCATGAAGTGCTACACACTGTCCTGGTCAGTGGCATTTGGATGCCACTGTAGCAGCTTGAAGAATCCTTCTGTAGCTAAGTTCCAGAAAGTTGCCTCAGAATTCGATCTAATAATAGAAAATGCTCCCTTATAATGGCCATTGAAGAAACCTGATTTCCAGCTGCCCTGGCACATCTATAAATTAGACCATTAGCCTGCTACTCACAATTTCCTTCTGCCATTTATAAACAGTGGAGAACAGCAGGGTCTAATGTAATATGATATGGAAAGTTTTGAAGTAGATTTAAATTTAAAATGGAAAATGAAATGATGGTCCTGTGTGTAAGGGCTGATGTAATAGAAAAAAATGTGTTCCCCTTGCCTAATGAATTTACTGGGAAATATATTGCAAATTATGCTCAGCTCTCTCTTCTAAAAGTCACCAAATAACAGCTGTGGTTATTTAAAACTGTCAGTGTAGGGCAGATGGGAATAAAGGAGTGGAAATGCAGAGGAACCTGTGAGGCAGGCAGATGCAGTGTAAAGTGGAGATAAAAAGAAAAGGCTATGTTACTGACACAGACAGACTGACTACTAGAGAAACCATGTTTCAAATATCATCTTTACATAGGTAGCTCTCAAGAGACTTCTGGCAGGTTCTTCATGCCCTCAGCATTTCACTGACAAGGAAAAGGTAAAAAGCTATTTAATTGGTAGTGCTATTCTGTTGTCAGGATCCTCCATGTGAAAATCTTGGAAAATAAGGTTGATTTTGCTTTGTTTCTTGTCAGACAATGTTTCTGAATCGTGTGTACCGTCTCTGGAAGACAAAATGAACCACGCTTTTTTCCCCAGAAAAAAATTCTGCAGTTCCACAGCAGAACTGGATGAGGCTTTCCTGAAAAATAACCTGAATCTAATGGAGAATAACCTTCAGTAAAGGACTTTCTGCGACAAACTGAACAGTGCTTAAATGAGGTATATAAGCAGAAGAAAAGGTGTGCACATTCTGGGCTACGTTGTCCCACTGTTGCACAAGGACTCCATCATAACTCATTAATCTCACAAGAGTCCTGCTGATAAAGGGCAAGTTTCTGAATCAAGCCAATGTATGTTTAGTCCTGAGCCCACGTCACATGTTAATTCTCCATATTTTACATCACTCGGGTTTTTGGCACAAGAGCTAAATTTGCTGGTTTAGGTGGGTGACTCCTGGCTAGGGCATTAAACATGGAATGAGAGCCCAACCAAGACAAACAGCCTCAAGGATGGAAATGAACTTGTGTAATCTACTTTTACTAGCTGAGTGGCATACACTAGAGAAAGAACATTATGTTTAAAAGGTTTGATTATGAATTTGCTGTAGCTTGAACATGAAGCAGCCTTCAATGTGATAGTAGGCACTATGGCATTCAGTAATCGGAAGTCTTCTGCCTTTAACCTCACACCTGAAATCAGCATCCTTTGATTACTTTATGGGTACATATTTTGTATACAAGCAAGAAAGAGATTTGACCCAACATTCTGAAAGTTATAAGGTTATTATTTCTCTAGAGAAATCTGTGATTCTTTGATGACTGTGTTACATCTCTAGAAATGATGTGCTGAGGATTTTCTAAAGTTCTCCTGCATGTTTTTCCTAGATAGATTCCTTGCATATGAGAAGCTTGTTTACCTCATTCCATTTCAATCGTTGGGACCCAAATGTCTTTAACAACTGTCTGACACTGTAGCAGATAGGCCTTTACCTTGATGGGTTTGGAATTCTTTTATGCAATACTTAGGAAATAAAAAGTTCATTCTATTACAGTGTACTGGCATGCAGAGAAAATAGTTCATCTCCTTCAGTCTTCAAGCAGGTCTCAGGATGACTAATTCACCTCAAAAACAGCACTCCCATTTGTTTTCAAAATCCCATAATATTTCATGACTATGTGAGGCATTTATTTCTGCTTTGAGCTCTGAGTGGCAGCCTGGTCTGGGTGAAACACACCAGTGTTTGACCATGAGTGGGAGGCTGGTTTCTAACTCAGGAATAGCTTGCCAGCATTACCAATTTAGCTTTTATCTCCTGTCTCTATGTGTCTGAATAACTGCTTTCCAGGGGAAGTGTCTGACAAAACAAACACACGCAGACATATGTGTGTGTGAGATCCTAGAAATACCACATCCACACAGAGAAGCACTTTGCAGAAAATCCAGGAAATTTATTATAGTCATGTCAGTACTGCACAGCACTTGGGCTCTGAACAGGTCTGTTGTATAGGAACAGCACAACTTCTATCTTTCTTTTCATTTTCTTGTCCTGGATGTGGATCTGTCTCAAGAACCTCCAGCCAGCACTTTTTTCAGATGGGTGGAACTGCCCCGTGTGTCACAGCATTGGAGATGAGGCTGCTCTTTGAGAGACGTGGGCTAACTGGGAATGTACATGCAGCTATAACCCCTTATATCACAGTGTGCACTATTGATATCTCCAAGCTGATTCTGCTTCTAAGGTTTTGCTCTCAGAAAGAAAGATTTGCAGAATGATTTTCAGAAATACCAAGAAAAAGATTGTTCCCATTAACCTCAATAGGAACAGTCCTGAAAAGAAACTGATACTGACCAGCACCTTCAAGATGAAAGCAGTCCCTATATTTTTCTTACTGCAGAGAGAAGCCGAATTTTATTAACTATAGGATAGGCTAGAATAAGATAGAGATAGACTAGGATGCAGTAAAAGTAACATGTGTACATATATCAAATTGCTAATGACACCCCTGCCTACACTTCATATTGAAACTGTTCCAAGATGCATCAAAAAGAGGAGATCTATAGTAACTGACAGTGAAGAAAGCCATGTGAAATTTAAGCAATTGTCATTACTGCTTGCATCTAAAAAGTAAGATGTGGTTATTGTGAGGCTAACTAATGAGTCTAGACTCATGAATATCTAGCTTGACTGGATCCTCACAATGTCCTATCAATCTGGGAATGAAAGAAGGAAGTCAGTGTGACAGTGCAAACATATACAACATTGATTAGAGGCTCTTCTGTTTAAGCAAACAAACAAAACAACAACAAAAAAGGAAAGATGATGGACTCAATGCAATGCATACAACATCTGAATGCTGTCCCAGTACAGCAGAGGTATTGCAAGTTTCAGTATTTGAAGTATCATATTTGCCTATTCTAGTTCTTTTAATCTTGGTGATTTGAGTTTTCTTATCTGACTTCAACTCAGAAATTATTTTTGAAAATTACTTGGTCAATTGTTCAAGCTAAAGATACACTAATCCACAAGATTGATCTGTTTCTATGAAATGATCTTTAAAGATTTGCAACATCAATAAAAATATATTCTGCTGAGTTCCACTGCTGCTATGGCCATTCCAACGTCAGGAATATGTAACTTCAGCCAGCCCAATGATTAAAGTTTCCTTCTCTGCCTTGAAGGACTAAAAACTCCTCAACTCATAGAAAACATAATCTAAGCAGAAATGCCAGGCAATAGGCAATAGAAAAGTGATTGAAGTGTCATATATATGCATATTCCAATCTCTGTGGGGAAGCATTTGCTGTCCTTTAGAGACGGTTTGATCACCTCCATATGGACTGTTGAAAATGTCACAGCCTGCAATTTAGCTCACTGAGAAATACAAGATGTTTTCTTCCTTCTCTTCTGTAGAACTTTCTATCACCTGCCATCTTCCTCAGCCACTTCTAGAAACTGCAAAATTAGGAATGACAAAACATGCAAAAATGAATCATAGGTAGAAGTGACAGCTCAGAAATATCAGAATGTGCTGTGGGTGGGACTTGATTTAAAATGGAACATGAAAAAGAGCAGGAATTCTTTCAAAAAGATAAGTGATATGCAGAAAGTAGAAATTTGAAGGCTCCAAAAAATCCTTGTGAAAAAAGAAACGGCAAAAAATCAGCGTAGCCAAAGGAATGCTGCAGAGACCTCTAATTAAACCAGCAGATGTATTAGGATTTGCCAGTTCATGTTGCACCCAACCATTGGCTTCTGAGTCAGACTTGTCTGGGTGTCCGTTATTTCTCTCTCTTCAAATCTAGGAAAAATTACATTGGCTCACATTTATTTCCACTTCACAAGTTTTTGTGCTTTTGATGATTTAGAACTCAGTAACTGACAGTGTGATGCTTTGTTGACATTAGTACAATAGTTAAACCTGAGTCAGCAGCTTTAAAAATAATTTTACAGGGTTAACTTCTTATTCTTTATGACTAAGATTTTTTTTCACCTTAACCATGCCCACAATCATTTACAGTGAAGTCTTTGAGACAAAGTGATCTGAGTAACTATGAAAAATTAATCTACTATAACTATGGAATCTGTCATAGTTCCAAGGCCCAAATGCTTCTTTAAATGTCAACATGGAAGTACAGCAAGTGTATGTCCTCAGTGCAGCTGGCAGTCAAAGTAATGTTTTGTGGCATGCAGTACAAAAATTGCATTTATTTCTTTTTTATAGGACACTCAGACCTCATTCTGCTGAAACAACAACTTTGAATTCTTTCTCATGAAAGAGCAAGACCTCATTTGTGTCTTTCTTGGTTTCAAAGAGGTTCAACTCAAAGCTACGAAGCTGGAGAGTCTACTGTGGAATCACTTGCCTGACTGCTGCATCTGTGAGGAAAGAAGAGAGAGAGGAAAGCAGAAAGGTACCATGATTCTGAATGTTTCCTTATGAGCTCAGCTTAGGAAACCTCTTGAATGGAGAAGCCAAAGAGAGTTATCCTGTAAGAGAGAGGAAGAAATGTTGAAAAGAACTAAGAACAGTGCTCTGTATCATGAAAAAACCACTTGCCTGAGCTTCCAAGCACCAGTCCAGAGAATGCTGATAAACCTCTGGCAATCTGGGAAGTCACTGACAGTTGCTGGACCAAGAGCAAGAGTGGAAGAAAAGATTTTGCAAGAACGCAGTCAGTGCCAGGAGAGGGGGGGATATTTATTTTCCATTCGTTTTATTTTCATCTATCTCATCCAATATTCCTGCCTGAATTTTCTGTTAGAAGAGTAACTTTGTTCCACCAGAACAGAGTTGAAAATGAAACCTATTTTTGTTCTTGATGTATATTTGTTTTGGGGAAAGTACTGGCAGATCAATGCCAAAGTCCTGACCAGCTTGGGTTGTGTCACAAAAGCAAAGACTACATGCAACTTCAAGAAACAGTTCTGTATGTTAGATATTGTAGCTTGGCTTCTGAAGGAAAGACGCTCAGGGTATAAGAGAAGATAGGAAACATTTAATCTAAAGCATATGAAATCAAAGCAAGTGATTCCAAGTTAGAATATAGACCTGAGACTTGGAGGAGTCTGATTAAGTTTCTACTTTTCAGCTTACTTCAGTGATCTCATGGTCTGTTTGTGCCTCTGAAAAACAGAAATGAATGTATGTCTCTCCTTGGTGGGAAAATTCTGAGATGCTCAGGTGCCACCTGAAGGAGTGTCAGAGTGCCTGTGGCACATGGCTCTTTGGTGCTCAGGCCTACTAAGAACTGGTAGAAGCTTAAAGTTAGGATATTCTCCTAGGTGAAATCCTTGAGATCCTTCCTATCTCTCTCAAAAATACCATAACACACACATTTTCTGAGAACTGTTTGCAAAGAAGACAGTGTTAGTATTAGTTCTGTTTGAACATCAAGATTTTTTACTCAAGGAAAACTTCCCTCTCCTTCCAGCTTGCCTGCAGTACTTCCCTGTCTGAAGAGAGGGAGTTTAATGGTGAAAAGTGACAGAATCAGTCCCTCTGTTGAGTTTATTTAGGGTATCTGCAAACAGGATATACTGAGCACTTCATACGCCCTGCTAATGTAAAACAGAAATACTAGTGATTAACGTACTGAGAAGACTATTGTATAAAGAACACTAGGCACTGAAATTTAGAGGTTAATAAAAAGAACTGCATCAAATTCACCTGATATTCATAGATACAGCATAGTTTATGAAGTTGCTATTAAGCTCTGCCCTTCCTTTCCTGGATACTCAAGTGTCTTATATTCACACAGCCTTCCGTTAGCCTTCTTATCAGCAGGTTAACTCATGATCATCTTAATGTCTATTTTTCTGCCAGGATGCTGTCCATATGGTGGCTCCCACCTTGTACTGGTGCCTGGTGATGTTCCTCCCCAGGTTCAGGACTTAGCATTCTCCTGTGTTGATCTTTATGAGATTCCTCTCAGCCAATATCTCCAGCATGTCAAGATCCCTCTCAATGGCAGCATGACTCTCTGAAGTATCAGCCAATTCTTCAGGAAGTAGCCTGTTTCAGCAGAAACCTGTGCTTTGTCTCACATTCTGTTTAGGTCACATAATGGATTAGCGCCACTTCTGAGGACTTAGAAGAACAAACGTTAAAGCCAAAGGCAAACAGCAGTAGATGTATTGAAGCCTCTCACTATGAGGTAAGGATAAACCCAGAGATCAGTGAGAAGTATCGTTTCCTGTGGCATTTTCTGCACTCATACTTCACTCATACACCTGAACTCACCTTCAAAAGCTACAGCTAACTCTCAGTCTTAAGGCTGCATTTCAATCTACAAGTATTTCTCTGACAGAATTCAAGATGGTGTAATATTAGAGCTTGAAAGTACTGTATTCAGAAGTCAGATTTCCTGCAATGCAGAATGGGTGTAAACTTGCTAGAAGTGATTAACAGAGAATCCCTTCAGTGCCAAAGAAACAAATAGTTGAGGAAAAGATGAAAGACTGACAAACAAGGGGAGACAGAATACGAAATTAGTTCAATTTTATGGTAGCTGGGATGAAAGCTGTAGTGGTTTAGGAGTTGTCTCATGACCGTGGCTTCTACTATCCAGCTGAAACCTTTAGGGAGAGACAGGACAGAAAACCGAAAACAGGAACTATTTTAGACAGTGAATTTTAATTCACTGCTGCATGTCTATCAGAGGCCTTGGAAATGCATTGCACTATCCAAGATATAGGAGAAAAGGACCAAAGTTCAAGAGTTTAGAGCTCTATGCTCAGGAATGTCAGGACACCACTGTATGATGCTAGAAACACTGGTGTGTAGGATAGAGATGACTGCAGACTGACAGCAAGATTCCTTCAACAAAATTTATCTTGTCATTCAAGCCTCAGGAGTTCTGTAGGTCTCATCATCTTCACTTTTTCTGATGCCTGATCACATTTAACTCAAATTACTGAACTTGGTAGACTGCAAATTCTTTGAAGAAACAAAACTTGGTGTTTAAACAAACAAAAAATAAAATGCTTGAAACAACAATTTTATTTCACAAGAATTTCAGTTCTGTTAGAGGCTGGCTTCAGCGCAGAGATAATTTCTGGCCTGTGTTAATTTGCTGAGAGCCATATCTCTTACTCATGCTAATAGCATCTCAGCTCAGGTGCCTTGGTGATTTCTGGGAGATGTGTTCCAAACTGCATCTTGACAGAACAGATGCTATTAAATGTGAGTTAGAGTGTTGGAATCTGGGTCTTTATCAAGGTAAGACTCTTGACTGAAAGCCCTCAAGAATGGATTAAGCTTTCACAGTCCTTTCCTGTGTTATCACTGATTGTTTCTGATAGCTACCATGCTGCTTATCTGTTGTTTTCTGTGTTTCTCCTGCCACACTGCTCTGCAGATTTAGCATTCTCTCTCCTTGCCCCTACTCCTTTTCATCTCCAAGGCAATGCTGAGATGTTGAGACTCTCTTTATATAGTTTTAAGATATTCAGTGAAAGCTGAATCATTCTGGAATATCTAAAAAAATTTCCTCTCACCCTGAGCCATTTACTATAATTCTGTATTAGAGGTTTCCAGGTCTGTATTGTGGCTACCAGAAATAAATTTTATAGAGGCAGAAGTGAATAAGACACCTTTAGCCTGAAACAACTTTCAAAGGATTATAGTCGATTTTCAAAAGAAAACCTCCTTCTCCAGCACTGAAAACTCATCTTCAAAGAAATTTAGAATCTCTCTCAACTGTACTTAGAGTAAAGGAAGGCTATTGGTGTGATGGATAGTTTATTCCCTGGAGTGCCAGGCGGAACAGCAAGTGCCTGTTTGGAATTGTGCATTTCAAAGGGTCTTCATTCACTTAAATCTTCCGCTAATTCTGTAGGTCAAAAGGGAATATTTAAGGCCAGTTGAACTGTGCTGGATCAGAACAACTATCCTTCTAACCCAATTATCCTGATACCGAAGTATCTGTGAAAGGATGACTAAAGAAAAATAAGGAATGGCATTTGACACTTCCCCCTAAATCTCTCTCTGGCTCCTCCTGACTTGGATATGTGTTTTTAATATATTTAGCTATTCCCATTATATTTTTCTTCCATGCACATGTGTAATTTTCCTTTGAACATATGTACATTTTTAGCACTCCCAAATAATTTAGCAGTAAGTTGCACAGCCTACTGTGAATAATCAATACTGTGAATAATTGAGTTATTTTGTTTGTATTGGACCTGGCTCATCTTATCTTTATTTGCTGCTCTCTGGTTCTGAATAATCAATCCCTACCCATCTATAGCACACTTATTTTTTAAATATATGCCACATCACTCTCAATTTTCCAAACGGCAGTGTCTCAGGCTGTTATTTTTTCCTTAATATGACAAGCCTTTCTTACCCTTGGTCATCCTTGTTGCCTTTTTCTATGCCTTCTCAAATTCTCTAGAATCTTTTCTGAAATTGGGCCCGAAATAGGTACTGCATTCAAATTGTGGATGAACATAGATTTGTGCAGTCACAGAACAATGTTCCATTTTGCTCTCCATTCCTCTTATAATGCCAAACATTTGAGTTGCTGTGTTGATCACTACTGAGTATTGAACTGTTGTTTCTGTGGAGCCACCTGTAAGAGCCCCAGGACCTCCTGAGTGGTAAAAATCAGTGTAAAGCCCATCACTTTGTGTGTGAAGTTATTATTTTTTCCCATGTATTTTTCATTTAACATCATCAAACACAATCTATGATTTTATTACACATTTTATTTTGTTTCTAAGTCTTGCTCCAAGACTTCATATTGTCAGCCTGCACTTTTGCTAGGCTGATAAATGTGGTGCCACCAACGAGATTTCTTGTTCCATTTTTCAACGTGTTTCCAGGTTTTCTTATGAATATGTTGACCAGTAAATGTCCCAGCACAGAATCCTGAAAAACTCCTCTTGATTCCTTACTCTATTGAAAGTATGGATGGTTCTGTTTCCTGCCTTATATTCATGTACAACCTTACCTCTAATAGCTGCTTTCGGTCAGGGTCATTGTCAAAGCCTGAAATTACAAATAGGCTGCACTGGCCAGATGACCATGCCCCACAAGGCAGTTCACACTTTCACACATAAAAAAATCAAGATTATGGCCTTTTGTACAAATCTGTTCCCACCCACTCTGTCTGGATGGATTATTTACAATACAAAGCTTATGCGGTGCCTTGATAATTTCATATACTTTCTATTCATTTGCCCAGTACTAACATCACTCTAATTTTCCTGTTAGTCTCCAGTGGGCCCTCCATATCACATATGTTACCCTCAAGTCCTAAGTGCCCAGACTGTATTAAACGAAAGGTTACACAAGTCTATCAGGAATTCAGCTATTTCATCCTTGGATTGCTTCAAAACTCTTGAATGATTACCATCTGGTCTTGCCAATATATTACCGTTCTTTATATCATTTGTTCCCCAGACCCTGTTGCAGTTGAACTGAAGTATTTTTTATGACCTAAATTAACCCAAGAGCCTCTTTTTACTCCTGAGTTGGACAGGCAGTAAATCAACAGAGTGACTGAAGTTCTGAAAGCACAGATCTTGCTGTTGACACTTGTTTTGGTCCAGGTTATTATGGTTTGGTTATATTGCCTCAGTTAACCAGTAATTGAATGAGTAAGATTACTATAGAAAGGAAAGTGACAGTGTAGCACAGAGATAGTCATTTGTCATCATTAGTCATCAGGGCTGGTTGTGCTTGGAACACTGACTGTATTTTTTGGGGAACAAACTTCTGTGGTGTCAGGGTACTAGAATTGAGGTAGTCTGCTCAGTTACCTCCACCAGCATCTGATGTCTTGCCACAAAATCAATTCTCTGAATGTAGAGTTAAGTTGGAAACTAAAGAGTGAGAACGGAGCATTGCAGGAACAGGATTATGAAGCAGACATGATGTACTGTGTGGTGCTGGGGCCGAAGGAGCACAGATTAGGCAAAGGCTATCTTAAAAAAATAACTTGTTACAACCTAACTAAATCCTCCATGGAGCTCAAAGCTAAGAGCAGAGAACCCAGAAATAGGGCTGTCTGGAGCTGCATGATATTCCATGCAGTTTTTCATAAAAGAAATTCTAAGACTTTTCTTACACTTAGAAGTGCCTAAACATCAATTTTTTTTTGAGGCGGGGGTGGCTTCACCAATGTGGCTCTGCCTCTCAGCAATAAGAACAGAACAGGCCTAGTGATGCTTACCAGGATAACTGTGATCACAAAGGGTATATTGGTTGAGGCCCAACATGAGGTTCCTTGCAGCTTTTTCTCCAACTTTGCCATCCTGGCAGAAGAGTAGGAGAAAGAAATTGCAGAGCCCCTTGATGCACTCAGAGCCTTGGAGTGTCCATGGTACCGTAGACCTCACATTTCCAAGGTTTTCAAACCTCCTCCCCTGAAAATCTTGGCACGTATCTGGAGGTTGGCACAGCCTAAGACAATATCTGTAAAGCTGTCCACCTGGCAGCTGATTTATTCTTGGATCAGCAGAGCCCATCTTCATGATCTCCAGGCCTTATGAAGAATTTTCTTCCTTGTTGCTTTCTAGTCAATGAGAACACTTCTTTATTTCTCCATCTGTACAGTGAAAAGATTATAGATCTTTTCCTGTCAGCTTACAGCTCTGCACAGCTTCTGGCTCTGTAAGTTAAATGTGCGGAAAAGGAGAAAACAAATCCCTGAAATGTACATGTGGACATTTCTTAGGCTTTTGCGTGAGACTAATTCTATAATTTATGAAGTTGAGCCTTGAGAGAGCACTTTGTCTCTCCAACCAAGAAAAGAATTGTATCAGATAAGACTTTTTTAGCCTAGTGATAATAGTGGCTACAGGTAAAGAACTTGCTTGAGTATTCATCATTAAACTGAAAAATAAACATGTAAGATAGGGCTAAGGACAGGTGGTATTTTCCTTAATAAGACATTACACTGAATTGATTTCATTTCACTGACCCCTGAATCCCATCAACCCACAGCTAGTTCAATGTTTTAACAAGAGTTACCTAAATACAGGCTGTGCTCTAGAATGTATTGAAGTGTATTTAGCCTCTGGTAACTGCATATAATTCAAAATAAAGACCTGTTCTGAATGTAGTATTATTTCCTGAAAAATAAATCTCTCCTAATATAAATAGCTGATAGTGAAAGGAGATGAGAAAAATAGCAAAAAAAAAAAAAAAAGCAGGAAGATTTTTCTAGATCTTGCTTTTGGCAGAGAGAGAGAGATGAAGATGTTTTAGAGAACTGTGAGTATCATGATGAGAAATTACATTGTCTGTCTAAGGTTCGGACCCCTCTTGCTACTTTCAGAAGCCTGAGAGTGAGATAAGCAGTCTAAATTGCTCTGGTACGCTGGTCCATGAAAAAACTGTGCTCTTTTGCAAGTGTTTGTGTTTCAAGTCACTGTTTTGAGTGATTAAAGTCAGTGGAGAGAAATTCCAGGCCCTGTATAATCTTGGGCAAGGCTTTTAGGGTTCAGTTTTCAAAGAAGTTACCATTCTATTCCACATGTGTCAATATCTGTGACGTGCCACTGATACGACGGTACATTTTTCTCTTGCAATTAATAAAAGTCCTTAAGTTATCTTTCATGGGAATTTTGCAAAGCTCTGCTATTGATTTTGACTCCTTCCCTGATTCCAGCTTTGATGTCTTAGAGTATTTGTGGGACATTTGCTAAGAAGTCAACAATTGTGCATGCAGATTCCTGAATTCTACCCGGTGAGTTGGATGCTTTTGTGACTCTACAAATGATCTCTTTTGCTTTAATTTGAAAGTCCCACTTTTTACTCTTATGGAAAGCACAATGACATCTGAGCAGCAGGTGTGTTGTAAAGATTAATGAATCTTTGTATTTTTGGTAAATGCTGTCTATATGAAATGTTTGAAGAAATACTTTAGAAATGTTATGTTTTTTTTTATATTGTTTTCATGTTTAAAGTTCTGATTATCATATTAATTAAATTAAGTAATTAAAGAAATTTTGTAGTGTAGTTTGCAATCCCCTAATAGATCTCCTTTGATTTGATTCTTAAATATGTCTTTATTTTACTCTTTTCTTTGTCTTATCTTTTGCCAAAATATAATACAATAACAGTTTACAACCATCCTGTCTTTCCTCAGGAGACTCTGTGCTGGGAGTTGACTTAATGGTCAAGACCCAACGGTACTCTGCATGCTCTGGGTTCAGCACTATTATTTCAAAAAACTAAACCTCCCTGATACTCAAGGGCTAACTGGAGAGTCAGTAGAGGGCCTGCAGTGAAAAGGGGTGGAAATACAGGTCTCCTGTCCTTTTCTTATCCTTTCCTCATCTTCAGCACCTAAAAGTTCTGAGATCCTACAGTCTCTTAGCTGAAATATCTCTTAAGCTTTTACAGAAGAAAAAGGCTGAATGGGGCTAAGAGAAAGAGGTGTATAAAGAGAATGGTGCAGGGAAACTGCAAGTTGAAATTTCCTTTTTCTTTTTTTGGAGATGTGATAAGAAGAGGTATTTTTGTTTTTGCTGTTAACAGATATATTTTTACCCCATCTACTCATATTTCCTATTAATCTTCACAAAGACAATTTTGGGGCAAGAAAGTTTCATTAACATAGTGATCTTCCAGCAGTTATTTTAGTATAGAGGAATTCTGGTTGAATTCACATACAAATGTGGCTCAGAATTCAATGGTTTTCAGATTTTGTAGTTCCCATCCCACCTTCTCATATAACTAATTAGAGGTGACTTGATGAATAGCATACAATTTAGAAGATGATCTGTGAATGTTTCATCCAAATCTGGTTTCACCTAAAGAGTCTGTCATATTTCAACACTGGTTACTAAAAGCTGTCTTGTACAGTTTTCATACTGGATCGTGTTTAGGATTGCCACTGAGAGCACTTCTGATTCTTAAGAGATGTCTTATTTCAACCCAGTGCTCTCAACTCTTTACTGCTGAGCATTAATCTAAATTTCTGAAGTGACACTCAGTATTGAAAAAAATGTTCACTCAGCAGGTCAGAGAATGGTTGTTACTATTCAGGCTAGAGATATATGCAGGCAGTCACCTAAAATTGCATAGCTAATATTGTATACATTAGTGTCTGGAAACTGCTATTTGTATTCCAGATCTACTCATCTCTTCTACTAAGTCAGTCTATAAAGACGTAGAGTTTTTTATAAATTTTAGCAAATTAATCCTTCACTTCTGCTTGAAAAACAGGAAGTTAAATCTGAGTTTTCAGTGTTGTAGTCTATTGAATTGCCTGATGTAGTCTATTGAATTGCCATGATTGTCTTTGTCATGAACAGCGGTGTTTAAGAGCAGGTGTACTAATCTCTCATTAAACAAGCCACAGTTTAACACAGCTATAATAGAAAAATAGTTGGCCAGTTTTGAAAGAATGTGCTTTTTTACCCCCGGTATTTTACATTTTTATAAAAACTTTTATTCTCTGTGTCAAAACCCAAGTCCTTCTCAAAGGTCTCAAAAACTTGTGATTTCTTCCAGGGTTAGGATTATAGTGGAGAAGTAATTTGCAAGCATACAGGCAGTCTTTTATAAGGACGGGTCTTTGGTTGTGAGACCTGCCAGCACAGATCTCCTGTGGTTTTCAGACTATTTCCATTTCCAAGAGGCCAGTGGGAGCCCAGACCTCTGTGTAACGCTGATGGTAGTGAGTGTCTTCTCATTGCCTTGGCCCTTGTCCTGGCAGTATGTGTCATACGAGATAATGTTAATGGTAATGGCTCCCTTATTCCTTCTCCCATATCACTTCCAAAGGAGAGTGTTTTTCCTCCCTGAATCAAGTCTAAATAGAAATAATTGGTTGCGTCAGTGTCTATAAAGTGATCCACAAAAACAGACTGAACAGTACAGACTAGCCTATAGGAAATAAATAGCCAGAGTGTAAGCTTCTCTTTGGTAATGAAGGAAACTAAAATGGTCTTCTGAAAAGTAGTGCTTTTTCTACTTGATAAATAAAATACTTTGCTTTCTTCACTTGCTGCTTTGCAGTATGCAGTTATGAATTATAAAAAGACCTTTGTGGCTCTCTGCACATTCCTAAGAACGTAACAGTTATTTTTCTCCTTCTGTCTTCTAGGAAGAAGACTCTAAGTACAGCATCATCAGATACTTTCATATAAGGATTACTGATTAATGCTCCTTATTGTAACAGATAGAAATGGCTATATGTCTCCAAATGCGCCTCCAAATATTCCCAAAGAGTGGCTATTGAGACAGTCTCAAAATTTGCATTTGAAAGGTAACGGCATGATAGTAAAAGAAAGATAAACTGGACTGATGGAAGTATATCGCCATTGTGTTGTAAATCTAAATCATCTGCTGTGTTTCTATGTTGCTTCTGATGCTTGCTAGGATATGAAGGATTGACTTCCAACATTCATTATAACATGGCATTATAGTTATGGCTGAGAAAACACTCTCAGGATAAAACTTTCCATTCATCTGGCAAAATTACTGTTTGTGTTCAAATTACTTATGCTTGTCCTTCTCCCAAAAGTAACTTTTTGTTTGTTCTCTTGAAAGCAGTGCAGTACTCTTTAGTGGTGGTAAGATAAATGCAGATAAAGAGGAAAAAAAAAAAAAAAAAAAGAGAGAGAGAGAAAAGAAATTACTTTGTTACAAAATGTGATTCTTCCATCATTAAGAATTGACTAACCCTTACAACTTCAGACTTGCTGTCAGTCATACCTAAGGAAGGTAACCTCTCATTCTGTGCTTGGAAAAGTTTCATTGAGTAGGAATATCAGAGTAATGTTGCCAATGCCATTTACCTTTTTGAGGCAAATTTGAGTCATTCTGCCAAGATATTTTCAGGGCATTTGATTGCGATTGTATTTGTGCAGGCCAAAGGACATTCCATGTTCACAGAGGGGTGTGTAGCTAACAATCTATTTTGTTCATGTAAATACATGCTTACTGTCAGGTAAATATATACACTACACATGCGCATTGTGATGTTTGGAGATTTATTGGAAAAAATGGCTCTTGATATTTATTCTTTTGCTTCTCTGTTTCTTCTAATAGCTTATTGTGAGAAAGAAAACAAATTCAGCACCGAACAGCAAGAATCTAAAGCTCATTGTGACGGATGTCTCTTTCTAATACAAATTGTCTTGCCTGTACAAATCTTCAGAAAAGAAAGCAACATGCCAATGAATTTTCATGTTAAAGGTGTGTTAAAGGTGTGAGCAGATCAGTGGAACTGGATAAGAAAATCTGTTAAGAAATGAGTTTTTTTTTTCTCATTATTTTCAAACTGTAGCAGGAATTGAAAGGATGTTCACATTTACCATATGAGAAGTAGCTTATATTCAGCTATTCGTCCTGATGGAGGCATGATGAAATCTGTTGGTTGTTCCCTCTTGGTTTAGAAAGCTACAGGAATCAATGTAGAAGCTGTGTCCAGGAATAACAGTAATGTCAGTGAAGTGATTCCTGTTGCCACAAGAACATACTAACGTTGTCAGGTGAGAGAGTACTCAGTGTGTTATGGGGTTGACTTTCTGTCAGAAACATTTTACTTCAAATCACGCAGTATATCTTTTATAATAAGGAAATATTATGAAATTTTAAAAAAATATATAATTAAATAATAATACATGAGTAGAGCCTGCAAGGCTTTGAAGTCTATGCATATCTATCCATACTACTGCAGTTTGCATTAGTGCACCATAAAGGCAAACCCTCAGAAACTTGGTATTTACTGTCATAACTTTATATCAAGACTGAGTGGTCCCCTCTATTTGATGCACACATCCAAATCTGCCGCACAGGCTGGGCCATATCAGGACTAATGGGAACAGTGTCACCTGCAATTTTATTCTCTGACTTTTAGGTTAGGCTCAACTCATAAATTATAAAGATATATATATTTTTTTTTTCCATATTTTTGGCTCATTGCTTTTAAATCTGGTGTAATATGTGGGAGTTTTAGAGTAATCAGCAGAGCTCTGTTTGACTATATAAATGAAAATTGGGAAGATTTCTTTATTTCTTTTCATTGGCATGTTTTAAACTATGATGATGATGCTATTGAAGATCAGAAGAACTTGTTGTAATGGCAAAAATGATTGATTAGTTGGTCAGAGTAACAGGGAAAGCTGACTTTAAAGAAGTTCTGTGTTTTTCTGGGGCAAGACATAGTGAAGGATGATCTAAGGACAAGCCAGTTCTCACTAGTGAGAGCTGTTACCCAGGAAAAAGGTAATAAAGACACAGGAAAGAAGAAAGGATGTAGCTAGAAAAGACATAAGAGAATCAGAATTGGCAGCGGGGTCTAAAGTACTCACAGCAAACCCCTCCTAAGAGAGAGCAAAATACAATTCTGTGAACTTTCCTTTGTCTGTGTCTCCTGGTGGAGAATTGGGCCGATGCCCAATCTTTTTGATCTTCATTTAATTAGATGTAAGATGTTTTTGGCAAGGCCTGCACATCAGCAGGACAGAGCCCTGGGAGGCACAATGGCAAATAAAGGGACAGTCACACAAATATATTGAAGTGTTTCATTGCACCACTGATCTTTAATACTCCAAGAGACCTGCCTTTGTATGTCCTGAATGCTTTGAGGTTTACGGTTTTACAACAAAACTGTAAATCAGAGCCAAACATGGACACCCAGGACTCAGTATTATAGGACTGTTTTTCCTCCAAAGACCGATCCTTTCAGATGCCCAATACTTTGAGGACTTGACTGTAATCCATCAAAGCTTGATCTATCTCAGAAATAGCAGTGTCCTAGGGTCTTCCAATCACCAGAAATAACTTCTGGTACCTCAAAAAAGAGAGCATTAGGGTGGGGCAGAGCGCTCTCCTATATTTCCTTTGAGATTGAAATTCAGCAGGAAAATAAGCCTTTGTCATTTTAATTACCAATGTTTGAAATACAGAGAAGCATACAAAAAAGTGCACCTTAGCACCCTCACCCCCTAGCGCAATGCAGTTCCTTGTTATCGGCAATACAGACAGCTTAAGAAAGCAGTGAAATTTAACAAAAGCTGCAAAATCTACTTTTAAAGTTATCACTCTGTCCAGAGCTTACATTTCTGTGTCCTACTTTAATGAGAGCTCTGCTCAACAATGGGTGATCTTAAAGGAGACCTACAAAAAAATTTAATACTAGCTGCTTACTACATCCTGAACTCTACAAAACTGGCGTTTTGCTCCTCTCTGCTTCCAATGGTATAAAGTGTACTGTCAGCCTTTTCTTTTTCTAGCTCTGGCATACTTAGGCTCACTGAGAGTCACTGGTTTCCACTGAATCCTGAAACTTTGAGAGGAGCTTCTCCTTTTTCAGCCAATGCACCAATAAAGCTATGGTTGTGACCCAGTCTGAAAATGCAGGCATAGACTAGCAAATTACTTGTGACTGACTTTGCAAGGATAAGCTTATCCTATCTTCTCCCCACATGCCCAACTTTGCACATTTCTCCATGTTACGGGATAAAGGAAAATGCTCCAATGTGTATTCATCATCTTCTCAAATGGTTTCTGAACTCAGCATCACAAACAACAGCAACAAGATGCGTCAAAGTTCTTCTTTCCAGGCTGGACCTCTAATTTAACAACTGAAGAAAGGTTTATGCTAGTAAGAATGGAGAAGGGTACTACTCTTATTTTGGAGTGTGCTAAGAAGGACTGAATAGCCTGGGAATACTTATCTGGGGGCAAGGTCAAGGAATACAGGAATTCACTGAGGAATGATACGGGTTTGACCTCTTGCGAGGTTTTCCAGACAGACTCAGAATAACAGAAATGTCATTTCTAGGCAGGAGGAGTTTTATTTTGTTCAGACTTCTCCATCTGAAGATCTTCTATTGGAATAATTATCCATCTCATCCAGGAATTGTGTGTTCCATAAAAATTATTCTTATGTGACTATAGACTCATAGAATCATAGAATCACCAAGGTTGGAAAAGACCTCCAAGATCATCCAGTCCAACCATCCACCTACCTCTAATATTTCTCACTAAACCATGTCCCTCAGAACAACACCTAAACATTTATTGAACACCTCCAGGGACGATAACTCCACCACCCACCTGGGCAGCCCATTCCAGCACCTGACCACTCTTTTGGAGAAGAAAAATTTCCTAATATCCAACCTGAATCTCTTGTTTATCATTCCACCAGGTGATTTTTAAACTGTGTGATATCCCCCAAATTTGACAGAAAAATGGGGGGTCTGGAGGACAAAAAGGAAGGAAACCTGTGAAGCTCATTGCTAAGACCCTGATGGTGGTTGCAGTGGAAACCCCACATGTCAGAGATGGACTTACACCTGTCACAACCCAAGGAAGCCAAAATTTCCATCTTTTTGTAAAGCAAAGTTAGGAAAACTCAAGATGACAACCCATAGAAATCTGAGCTCCTTCAGTCCCAGGACTCAGTGAATTCCATCTTTTCTGCAGACCTTCAACAACAGACTAAATGAAGGGAGGTAAAATCTTTCTCTTTCCTTTTTGCCTTCTGTGCAGTGGCATCTTCCAGCAATGTGTGTTGCACCTGTCCTTACATGGGGATGGGAGTGAGATAGTGCATGCTGCAGGCCTCATGATGACTCCTTACGATTTACCCTCCTCAACTCAGATTTTAGGGGCAGAGATGTATGGTGGTATATCTCTCCCGGGGACTGGAGCTTCACTGAAGGCACTTTCTCTAGAACTCCCACGCCATGTAGGAATGATGCCCACAAGCATTTCCTCACAGGATTCATCACAGATAGCACCAATCAGCTAGACACTCAAGGGGGATGAGGAATACAAGGAGTTACTTTTTTCCTTCTTGTCTCCCTCAGGTGAAATGTTGCTTGACACAGTCCAGGCTACACTGAAAGCACTGCTATGAAATGTGCAGTAGGTTATTTTTGCCTTGGCAGTGCACTCTGGACTTAGTATTTGAAGACAAAGGACATGAAGCAATAAATTATGCCAGATTAGAGTATTTGACAAAGATACTAATAAAGCTGGAAGAGATACATGCCAGTGAACTCACGTAGCAAATATATGCAGATGCCTTCTTTTTCATATTGAAATTACTTCTTTTTAACTTCCCTGAAACAGGAGGAGAAGGTTTTGGCCTTTTCAAACTCCTAACATTTGGATTTATGAACATGCCACCCATATTTCTGGGTGGAGAGGGCTGCCATCAGTAGTCTTGCCATTGCTAAAATTAACTGACATCTTAGGCTACGTAAGCTGCTTATTCCCAAATGTCAAGTCACTAGGGGCACTTACAGCAAAGAGAATGTTAATGGGATGTTTCTGAGAATAGGAACTAAGTATGGAAAGCACTGCAGCAAAGAAATGTATGTTTGAAAGTCGTCTAAATATCTTAGGCACCAAGCAGCATTCTGTAACATGGAAAGCTGGTGAGATGCACATTGCAGATGGAGCTGTGAAACTCAGTCATTTACTCATCCTGAAAACTTAGCATTAGCTAAGCACAAGGAATATTTATTCTATTTATTCCTTAGCTTAATTGATGAGCATGTTTTTGACCCATCAGTCCATCTGTATACCGAGACAACCTTAGGACTGTGGCCGTCTCATTCAGATACCAGGCTTTCTTCTGCCCTAGTACCTTAAAGGATAATACAATAAAGGAAATACTACACCATGAGAACTGGTTTGTGTTTTGTAAATGAAGCTGAGGACTAAACAGCCACTAGCTTGATTTACTAAGATCAGGGTCATAGCAGAAAGAAGGGAGATGCAAGCTGTGTTTAGGATTAAACCGGTATTTTCTTAGAGCCATAGAATCATAAAATATCCTGAGTTAGAAAGGACCTGTAAGAATCATCGAGTCCAACTCCACACAGGACCAAATTACTATAAAAATAAATCAGTTAGGACATATGCCTGCCTGTGAAAGTATGTAATTTGTCTATGAAGCCTCTGCCCAGAGAAGATGTGGATACCTGGGTACCTCATTCCTGGAGGTGTTTAAGGCCAGATTGGATGGGTCCCTGGGCAGCCTGATCTGGGGTGGTAACCAGCCCACAGCAGGGAGTTGGAACTAGGTGATCTATGAGATTCCTTTCAATCCAAGCCATTCTATGATGATACAATTCTATGAGAGTCTCTGCTGTCTGTGAGCCACTTCAAAAGGTTGTATGAAATGAACTATGGAAATCAGGGACCAGTGCTTTATATGCACACAAACAGACCACTGCTGTAGATTAGCATGACAGCTCCTCTACTATGAGAAAGGCATACTGGATTTCAGATTCATTTCTTCCTTGTCTCTTCTGACCTTTGAAATACATTTGGAGCAGTTCGCCCTCTTGCGTCTTGCCACACTCACCCTTCCTTGAAAGGGAAAACAACCCTTACTGATCTGCCAAGACCTTAGCATAGCTGGCCTCTGTAAAGCCACATTTTATAGCTGAGAAGGACTGCAGTATTGCCCATTCAGCCATAAACTCCATAATGAACAATATTACACCTGTGATCTCATAATGTTTCAAACTAAACCGTGAACAACAGTATGTTGATAAAAGATACCAATGGAGGCAGGAGCTGTAGGCATTGCTCCAGAAGTAAACAAACTGTGAAACATCTCCAACTCTCTGTTATAAAATCTTCCTTTTGCTACATTACCTAAAATGGTTGGCAAAATCAGGCATCTTCTCCTCTGCCGGGTAAGCAGAAAGCTCTAAATGTTTGGTCTGTCACCTAAGTTAAATAGCATGGGCTGAGAAGTATAAATGCAAAAATAAGTCAGTTCGTTGTTGGTAAACCAACAAGTTCATGAGCTTGTATGACCCATGAAATCCAAAGCATGGTCCCAGAAACCTGTTTTTGGAAGGGATGCTGTGGTTTGTATAAGCCAGTGTTTTCAGATGGCAGTGATTACAGTGAGAAAGATGGTATCTGTTTGGGCTTCTCTTATCCTGACTTTTCCTGCAGAATAATGGTTGAATAGCATAAGTTAGGTGCCAAAAATGTCATATATTGACAGTTATTTACCATGTTATTTGTGCCACCTGAAGGGGTTTTTCCATCTGATTCTAACATAGCTTTGTGGTTATTATTCATCTAGATTTCCTTAGCCACAATTTTATTTGATTTTTTTCCTATTCTGCCTCTTCTTTCTGATATATATTTGCTGTCTAGATATCTTAACTAAGATCCAGCCTCCTCATTACTGATCTCAGCATTGTATATGACATTATGACAATTTTATGCATACATAATTTCACATGGCTTGCTTCTCCTTTTTGTCAGTAATTATGAGATGTCATTGAAGGCGTAAGAAATGGTTACCATGCTGTTGCAATTTTACATTGACAGGTAATCTAAAGGGAATAAGGAGGAGAGGAAAGAACATAAAGACATAGAAAATGAATGCAGTAGAGGAGAACTGGTGAGAGGATGAATTTATGAAATAATATAAAGAAGAGGAAAACAGTTCTTAGGCTCATAATTACAGGGTATTCTCTGGTACAGTGAGTCTTTGACAGTTTTCTAGTCACAGACTAAGCAGGAAAAAAGGAAGGATGAAGGATGTATCCCTTTGAGGCATGCAGAGCTATCTCTGTGTTATCATCTATATTACAGCATAGGCAAAATCAGCTACAGATAGACATTTATGCATATTTGTGCAATCTCAGCCATTTATATTGGTTTTAAATTGCTTGATTCTGGTTGTATCCAGAATTGATTAATTGGTCACAGAAAGCAAATCATACATCATCAGGGGCAAAGACAGATAAAAAGGGACTCCACTTTAGAAAGCCAGGGATAAGAGCAAAAATGTCAGCTCTGTCACATTGCTATGCCTCCTGAAGCCTTTTTTTCTGCAAATGAGTTGGTTATTCTTTGCATGGAACCTTGTTTATTGAGACATTCTCTGTTCCATGGTGGGTTCTCACAGGATTTTATGGGGAATAGCAGGAATCACACAGTTCTGTGTTTATGGAGTATAACAAAATGTAATGAAAATGTCTGATGTGAGGTCAGTCTAGTCTAGATTCTAACACAGTGGTGAATTTTCCTTTTACTTCTTGTAGTGGCCACATCACTTAAGAGTTTTTGCCTAAATATGTACTGGTCTTTACATGTTAGCTGAGTCTGGGTATGATTTTGCTTCATCTGCAGAATATACACTGAATATCCTGACATCCAGTGCTACTAGGAAAACATTCAACACCAGCTCTTTAAAGAGCTGTGCAAAAATATGAGGTTAATAATATGGAGAATAAAAATGAAATAAGGAAAGAAAATACACTGATGTATCTTGAGAATATCCAAGAGAGTTAGAAGCACTTGCATCTCAAGCCAAATTCTTATGCTTTTTTTTTTTTTTTTCCCAAGGAATGAATTGTAAAAGCAGACATTCTTCTTGATGTTTAAGCCTCCTATCTCTAGAAGCAAAGGTTGAAGCAAAAGAGGAGTAGTGGAAAATACGTAATGTAGTTAGCCAAAATACTGCCCTACAACAGGAGGAAAACAAGGTGTTATCTGATCCCAAGATGCTTACCTTCACATAGGCAGATTGCTACCAGAGGTAAGTTGTAAACACTCTTGCCAAGGAAGTGTGAAATGGAATCACAGGATGTTTCTAGTCTATGATATTCTTGGATAAAGAATATGGGGAAATCAAACAGAAAAATGAGAAGGATGCCAAAGGAAGTCTTACTTATTCTGTCTCATACAGGTAGAATCAGACTATTATGCAATTCTGATCAAAAGGAAACTCTGTAAGCTAACGGCTTGCTTCATCTTTCTTAAGTGATCAAACAAGGCACTGCCTATAGCAATGAGGCTGGAAGAAATTTTAGTAACATTGGGCTATCGAACCAGTGAAATAAAAAAACATGCAAGTCCTCTGCTTGCAGGATGTTCAATTATTTTTACTTTATTGCTGATTCAAGAGAAAAGGTTCCTGGGCTTATCTGTCAAATGCTCTCATAAACAAAAACACAGAACTAGATCCTGATAGATACTAGCATCCATGGCATGTCACCAGGTGGGGTCCTTCTTTTAATCTTTATTTTGTGTAGCATTTTGTAGACCTCTTCCTCAGATTTTTACTTTTTTTAGAGAACTCTGAATTGTAGCCTTCTAGCCTCTGCTTCGATTTGCCAGTTTTCCATCACAAGCTTGAAGAAGTAATAACTGGACCAGGAGAACAGAAGAGAGATCTCACTCAATAGATGAAGAAGGATCTCGAGTGCCAACATTTAACACAGGCTTGGGCTAAGGAGTGTTTTCTTTAATTAGGATGAGGAAGGATGGAGTAAGTTCTTGTCTCTGCCAGTGCCCTGCAGAGGAAGTAGATGAAAGTATTCATGTACTACATCTGGATTCATGCTAAATGAGCAAAACCTGAAGTATGAAATAATCATTCACAATGAAATGATGGGGATCTGTGTAGCCTCTGATTATGGTGTATCAAGAAGTAATCAATTTTTCATGATAGCTATTTCTTGAATCAAAACAGTCTGGACTGTGTAAACAAATGTTTTCCTTTAAACATATGCTGCTCATGTGCTTTGAACAGAATACATTTTTAAATTTCCAGCTAAGGACTAAACACGACAGTAAGAGACATTTTGAAACTTCTGTCCTTTTCTGCCAGTTGTACTACTTCTTAGTAATTAGTTCAGTGTTCTTTAGTGTATAATCAAATTGCAAAACCACTCTGCGCTCCTAAGTGAATGAACAGACATCACTATATCAATGAGAAGAACAGTTTGTATTTGGGCTTTCAAAGAAGTGTTTTGTAAATCACTGAAGTGTAATACAGCCAAGATATTGGCTAGAAGGTGTGAAAAAATTGACTGCTAGTTTCATTTCTCAACACTGACCAAGTCTGCTGGTGACCTGAAGTTACGTAGTGTTTTATAGGAAGATCTGGAATTGAGAAAGTTACAGTTTCTACTGTGCCAATGCTCTGTTTGATGACTGGCATGTTTTGTCCATACTTTCACCAACATTTTGTGAGCCTAATATATTAATTTCCAAGCTTAAGCAGTACTTTTTTCCATCTGCTTTTCTCTGCGGCCTCTCATATCTCTGCTTATGTCATAGTTAAGCCAGTACTTAACGAACAAGAAGCAAACAATGAGTGTCTTTAGAAGTGAGGTAAATGCAAAAAAATCTGGGCCAAGTGCTGCTTGGCTTCATCCCCAACTCTTCCACTCTAGCTCCAGATTCCTTTTCACAATGAAAAGAAAAAATGAAATTGTCTGTCTCTGCATGATATACACCCCAAGAACTTTCTACTAGGGAGAAACATATTGTAATCAAGAGCCAACTGAAGGCTATGTGAAAATTTATGTCTATCAGAATAAAGGAAGGCTCAGATCTGTGCTAAATATGACAAACACCTGACACAGGAAAAACTAAAGCCTTTAAGATAAGTTTTCAAACAGTGATAACGTAGGAGCTCAAAATTGGACCACTATTAAGAGGCAAGTCACACAAGGCCCATATTTTAAATGGTTTCCTGTATGCCTTCTCACAGTGTCAGCAGCTTAATTAAGTTTGGCTTTAAATTCTTTCAGCAGAAAAAAATAAGTGATGCAATTGAACTGGCATGCCAGTGATTTACAATTATCTTGTATGCAGTCAAAGGCAAGCTTCTAATTAAATTCAGATGTTTTAAATTGTTTCAAAGACCAAAGAAGAGAGCAAAGGTATCCCAGTGTTTTTGAAACTATTCTTCAAATTTGTATAACTATCTTCTCATATGACCTCAGAATCCATCAAAATTTGTTCAGTGAGTTCCAGTCACTTGCAAAAGCTGCCTTGGAATTGCTATATAAAGCATTTCTGCTGTCTTTCAGTAAAGACAGTGGACTCCTATAGGGAGAATAAAATTTACTCCTCATAATACCTTAGGTTAAATACTGCCTCCAATGAGTCAATAGGAAAATGTCTGATTAGTTCAGAGGAGCTAAGTATTTGTCCGTATGTATCTGCTTATATCAACAAATCTCTCCAGAGAATAATGGAAAATTACATTTCTGCATTATTTATTTTGATGTTAGAGAACTCTCTTGTACAGATTAAACCTAAGGCTACTTCTGACTTTTGATCAGAAGCACAGATTAGGGTGTGGTCAGATGTGTAGGATGACCTTGCTTTGATCTTTGGTCTGCAAAATACTGAGAAACAGAGTGATATTTATCATCTTTTCAGTATGGTGTATCCCTAAATGGATACATTTGGCCACTTCCTAGATGTAGCTGCTATGGCTTATCTGAAAGACAATCATTGTCATGGCGTTGCTTTTTACCTTTCTAATTTCCACCCATTAAAACCAAAATATAAGAAGAAGCGTACTGATCATGGCAAACTAAAATCTGCAGATGCTGGTTAATAATATTAGACTTTTGAGTATAAATTTACCCTCATCTCATCAGTGGTGCTTTTCATAACAAGTGCCAAGTTCTCCAATGCTTAAAATGAAAAAAAAATCCAATTATTTTCTTCACCTAAGTATGCTTTAAAATGCTAATTGATTACCAAAGGCAAGATTCTGAAAGGGGATATACAGGAACATCTGAAAAACACACTTGAAGATGGAGGGCTTAAAGAGTTTATAATTTGGTTTCAAAATATAGTCATCATCAAAATTCAGTGAGTCTCCATTTGTACAGAGTGCAACATGACAAAATGTACTTTGCACAAGTAATAGTGAGCACATATCTATTCCCCAGAGTCTGTCAGAACATTCTGTGGGTGCTCTCTGTTTTGGTAAAGCTGCAAAATAAGAGATTCATTCAGTTCTCTCTAAGTTCAGATGCATTATAGAGATATCTTTTACCAAGTGCTTCTACCTCCAAGCTCTAAATTCCCAGAGGCTGTCTGACCATACAATGATTTATGCTTCTGTTCCCTTTTATCTTAAATGCAAACTATTTTTTTGCAACTTCTCTATTGAGCCTGAATATGCGTAAGCTTCTGTTTTTAATATAACTGTGCAAAGTTCTTTTTGTTGATCATTAATTAACCTGGCTGATTAGCTGCCTAATCTAAATGTTAAATTTTCAGGTTTACTGCTAGCAGAACATATGTTCAATCTTTGTTCTTTCATTGTGTTTCTTTAGATAGTTCTACAGATGAAGATTCTCCTAGATTTGAGCTTTCAATTTAAACTGATAGAGACTTGACTAAATCTTTTCATATTGATTTTGATTTTCATTTTTATGATTTTCATTTTGATCTTTTCCTAAGTCAATTAACAATATTTTCTTTGCTACATTCAGTGAAACTGATGAGCATGCCTATACTCTATCACAACTGAAAATCTGAAGAAGATTCTTGGTGTCTAATCATGAGTAAGAAAGAGCACTGAAGTCAGAACTGATTTATAGACAAGTGCATCGTGTACTCCACCTACTATAAGTCAATGATATTCTAAATGGTAGCCTATGGAGGTTAAAAATCTACTGTACTTTTCAATAGTTTCTTTTCGTTCCAACAAAACATTCAGCGAGGAGGTAGAAGGTTATTTTGCATTAATAAGCCTTTTCTCATTTTAGGGAAAAAGAGAACATTGTGAGAGCTGTATAAGGATAATCCTCATTAAAACATTATTAGCAAGGCACACTATTAGAACTGTTAAAGGCACTGACCTTGATTATAAATGAGTAAATTGGTTAATGAGAATTGTAGTTAATTGGGGGTATTATTGCCAAACAGGGAAATTATATGAAAGTTAAATACATCACAGTGGTTATTCTACACAATTAAAGATCCAAGAGGAAAGAGATTAAGGAGGAGAGCATGAGAAAGTAACAGTCATCAAGTAGAAGTACGTTTTTAAAAGTGTATTGCAGGAGTCTTTTAAGTAAAGCTAAATAAAAGTCAATGGTGCATATTTATTTTGTTGAAGCTCATCTGAAGCTACTTTTTATAAGACTATGGAAAATCTGATAGTTAAGCACCCTGCTGAAGTGTTATTCTGTAATCATAGAGTACCTGGCTGGGATAAAACTGGCACCTCTGCACTTATCTTAAAATGCCATCCTCACATCTGTCCTTCCTCAAGCTTCTCCTTGCACATGCCGATGAGTTTTATCTGCCGTGCTAATCGATTTTTTTGAGCAGTTCTTTGCTTTTAGGGTTAGATTTTGCTCAGAGTTTTCAGGCTTTGTGGTACCTCCTTTCCCAGTTAGCTCTGCTGGAAATTACATGCCTTCCTGCCAAGAACATCTTGTGAGAGATAACAGTGCAGACACATAAATGCTTGCATCTAAATCTGGTCACTGAGATTGGATAAAACCTAGGAAGACATCGCTAAATTTGGTTTACGTTTGACATGATATTTCTCCTATTAGAGCTTATTTCCAAAACACCTCACTTCATTTAAGGAGATTTTATCCAAGTTAAAGTCCAATGTGTGTGAAGCATATATTTATTTATGTTTCTAAAACATGCTTCAAGGAGAATCAGCAAAGCTTTTGATCATGCTGTACCCCTCAACCTGGTTCTATATAGCCTACATGGCCTCTTGTTTCTGATTTTGACAACCCAAGGATTGGATCACCTCTACATTCCAGGTACTGGAACTCAATCTAGTGAAAGATGTCAAAGACAACAGGAAGAGTATCTCTAAATACACAGCTGGCAAAAAGAAGACTAGGGAGAATGTGGCTTTGATGTTGAATGTTAGGGGACTCTGAGACAAATAACATGGAATAGGAGAAGAGATGGTTCGGGGGAGCTCTTATCAATGTGCATAAATACGTGGTGGAGGTGTGAGGGAGTAAAGAAGTGGTGACAGGCTCTTTCCAGTGGCTCCCAGTGACAGGACAAGAGGCAAAGGGCATAAACCAAACAGGAGTTTCTTTCTGAACATCAGGAAACATTTTTACACTGTCACCATGCACTGTCACAGGTTGCCCAGAGAGCTTGTGGAGTAATCTCCCTTGGAGATCTTCCAAAGTCATCTGGACACAGCCCTGGGCAACTGGCTCTGGGTGTCCATGATTGAGCAGGGGGGTTGGACTCCAGAGGTCCTTATTAGCTTCAGCCGTTTTGTGATTCTCTGATTTATTTTGGGCAGATGAACTTTAGTCTGAGTTACTTGTGTTTAGTAACCTAACAATCACACATGCCCTTGCAGCAGAATAAGGTCTCATGGAAAGAAGTTGCATTATCACCTCTGTCTTGAAATTGCAGACATGGAGGTAGATATCCACAGTACCACAGAGCTCAGAGCAGAAGGGAGGACCAAGTTCTCTCCTGAGAAATATCACCAAAACTCCTTCGGATAGGAGACCTTTGGCATGTAAATGATGTGGATAAAATTGGTTGTTTGGCTTGGATTATGTCTAGAGCCACTCTCTGAGATTGTATATATACAGTCCAGCAAATGTTACAAGATAGCATATGCTATCAGTATCAGTGCTTAAATCTGTGGTCATGCTGTGTATTTATATGCTCGATCCACAGGGAAATCAGTTCATCCTACGGTCTTTAAGAGTGGCATGAAACACCTAGCTCTGTGGGACTCCTTGCAGCTCCTAGGTGCAAAGGGACTACATGCCCAGTGTCCTTGATTTTAGTGGGATCCAGGCTATGCCCTGGATCAGATGGTCATCCAGATGCCTCCAGCTTGCATGCTGACAAGTTTAACCCTGGGGATGGAAGGACAGGAGGGTACAACACTGGAAAAACACTAGTCAACCTCTAATATTTAAAACAAGAAAGGTGCACAGTTCAAGGCTTTTCACAACTACTTTTGCAAATTTGTTGTTAATAGCCTGTGGAATGTTTCAGTGTATTATAGGATGTGTGACTAGAGTTATACTGAAAACATTAGTTATGACACAAAGTTGGTCAGTTGAGAACACTGTTAACTGCAATTCTCCATTTTCCATGGGGTGAACTGCTTGGGGCATAGATTCATTTGGAGCAGTGTGTGCAATGGACAGTATAGTTTTTATATAAAATTGTAATGAAAACAGAGATGGAGTGATCACATCCCACTCATCCTTATTCTTGAAATCCCTTATGAAGTACTTTCTCATTCATCTCTCCCCTCTATAGAAAATAGAATATTCAGTGGAGTGTTTTCAGGGGGGGGACTGAAGGTTGTGTGGCTCCCAGGTGACACCTTAGAGGTGGCTAGTTTTTATAGCCTGACAGACTGACAAACTACACTGAACTTATATAGGTCTAAGACTTTCTTCAGTTCGAGAGCTGCTTTCAGTACCTGAAGGTATGGCAGGAGTGGGTGTAGAGGTAAGAAAGGGCAGGAGGTCTGTATGGAACAGTATTTTCCATTCAGTTTCAGAATGCAAATCCACAGCCTGCTGCCAATTTTCTGTCATTTGTTTGATGGTGATGGCATGCTGTAGAGTGTCAAGCTGAGCATCCCATAGATCTTATGCATAAAAAAATGTGTAGGAAGATGATGATATATGTCTTGTAACAAAACAACACATAAGGGCTGTGCATCACTGAAGTCTCCTTTTTTCTCTCAATTTTTCAGTATTACCCTGCAACAGTTTGAATTTGTCATCCTAAAGCTACAAAACAATTTTGTTCTTATGCCAGATAATTAAAAAAAAAATCATACTAAAAACACAATGTGCTGGAAAAATTAAGTATTAGATCATAGCTCTGTGAAAAAAAGAGTAATATGGATTATCCACAGAGAGTTAACTCCTATGAATACTGCATAGCTGGGATACCTCTTCTTTTTTCTGATCTCATTTGTAAGAGATTGTTGTGGTGATATGTGTTTCATATATCTTACTTTAAAGAAAATAATCAATATCCGTTCTTCCTTTTGTCCCACGTTTTCATGAATTAATGTAATATTCTTTATCTTGCTGGATGTAAGATTGAAAATCCTAGAGCTGTCACTGTCCTCCTAAACTCTCTATTTCAGGGTCAACACAAGGGTTGGTCATGGTTTGCTCTGCTGAACTGAAGGTATAGGAGGGCTACAAGGTTTTCCTGTAATCTTTCATAACCTTTTCCCTTTTAGCTTAAGCTGTGTTCAGTTTCTTTGCAGTCTTGAGCCTTTTGTTCCTCACTTGCTTCAACTACATCTTGAGTATTCTGAGGGGAGAGAAGCAATTTGTTTGAAAAGAAAGTATGCCCTTTAGGTCTCTACCCTGCTGGAGGAAGTTTAATACATTGGCATAAAGCAAAGAACTGCCAGTTCTGGCCAGTTATTTCTATGGCCTCTTTCACTGCAGAGTCTAAATGCCTCACAAATATCTGTGTGTTTATTCTTATTGTACCACCCCCCCCATGAAAACACAGAGAAAAAACAGATCTGTGCAGCTCAGGCCGACAAAGTTGACAGTAAAACAGAAGACGATTCAAGTCTAAGTAACAAGCCTGTGCTTCAACGTTAAACCTTTCTCCCAGCTTTGCAGTGTTTGCCTGGTGTGGGTCCTGCTTTTGCGTGAACTGAATGGCCGCAGTCGGACCCTTCTATGCTCTGCATCTTGTAACACTATGAGACCTTGTCAGGAAATTTTTGACACCTGCAAGCAAGTAGCACTCATCTGTGCACACAAGAGAACCTGTCAAGTATTTCCTGAGATGTGAAGGAGGGTCTTGACTCCAAGCCTGTTAGAAGTAGGCAATGTGTCAAACAGATAAGGAATATTCTGTGTGAAACTCATTCTGAATCAAGCTACATCAGGCACAAGACAGACAAGATCACATTTCTTTTTCCTGAGATAAATTACAGAGAAACTACCTAGAGGTTAGCTACAGACTCACGTAATTGATGCTAATATGCTAACTGTAGCAAAGCCTGGACTCCAGCCAGAATAAGGCTGTGTTACATCATTGGTAGATGATCTCCTGGCATTAATGGGTACAGAATGATCTCTTTCCCTTCAGTACCCATTTATATTTTATCTTTGTCACTGTAAGATGCCGCTGTCTCATCCAAGGGTGCTAGAATGTGCTTAAGTCATGACAGCTGTTATGGGTGGGAGCTACCTAATGATTTGGAACAGAAAAACACCCTTCCATCCTTACAGCTCATTTAATGGATCCAGATATTTGTTATATTCTCTTCAAAGTTATTCTGTCAAAAAGTACAATCGCAGAACAAAAAAGAACAATCACAGTCTCTGATGAGAAGCGTCTGTGCTACTCTGGCCAGCATGGCAATCAGGCCAAGTATACTTGTGCTCCTTGTTGGTGTTAAGAGTACTTGTGGCCTCATTCATGAATAACGTTCTCTAAAATCTCCATTTGCCCTAAAGTCTCCTTCCTGTCCTGATGAATGAGGACCTATCTGTACTTAATTACTTCTCCAGTGGTAAGCAAAATCCTTCATCACTGACCCTTTGGCAAGTAAATGTTAACAGTATAGACCCCTGGTTGGCATATATCCTTGGTGCCCAGGCTCCCACAGTTCATCCAACTAGTGATCCATTTTCAATGGTGAACTCCAAATAAAATTTCGGGCATGGGTTCACAGCTATCTAAAACTCAAATATGTTTAACCTGTCATCTTGTAACTTTGATTAATTGGGTACTTTTCTTCTACCAGATCTCTGGCTGCCAATTTTACTCCTTTCAACTGAACTAGAAGTGCTGAAGACATGTACAGCATATCCAGGCTCCACAAGCTGTCATAGGTTATTTTGTGCACATACCAAAAATAGTTCCAGGCACCTCCACAAGCAGGTTAGGTTTGGCAGCACTGCACATGACATAGTCAGTTCTGGACAATATAACTTCTGTTGCTGTAGACACAGGTGAAGAATCGATGGCAAGATCTGTAAGGAGCAGTGGGGAGATTTGGGGCACGTATGTGTCTTTTGGTGAGAAAAGTCCATCCGTTTTCTGTATACCCTTTCTCCCTGGGATCATGGCATACTAGTCTAAATTATTAGTGGTCTTTTCCACAGGAATTGCTTCAGCAAGGATTTAGTTAGAATAGACATGAGGGCTTAAAGATCTTTTAAAAAGTCCTTTTGAATGTTTCTCCACTTAGTAACCAAAATTGAAATGTTCCTCGGAAGCATGACTGCAGCAGTAAAATAGGGATGAGATTCTGGAAGGACTGAACTCTTGCCTGATTTCCTGCCAGCTTGCCTTCACAGTAAGAGGATCCTATGCAGAAAGACTATTGGAGTCTGTCATGTTCAGATCTCTTCTCATGGGGCTGTCCTGCCTGAGCAACTGGGGAAACCCTTCCCTCTGTCAAGGGAAGTGCTGGAATTTCTACAACAGATGAAACTGTAACTTCAGAGGTCTGGTCTTAATGTTGTTAGCACCTTTGGCTATAAAGAGACCATTTTATTCTTATTGCAATTCTAGACTATCCATGAGACAAGACAACTTTGACCTTCTGAGCCAAGGTCAAATCTGACTGCATCTCTTACTCTAAAATGGCAATCCTTTCCCATTAAAAAGAGTAAGTGTTGTGAACACTGTTCTGTTGAAAAAGGCCAATTACAAGATTGCAGCAGGTAGTATTTCTCAATAAGATATCACTGGCAGGAATGAAACTATATTCTTTTGAAAAGTCACCATGTTAAAGAAAGCAATAAACAAAAGAAAAACTACTGTGAAATCCATAAAATTGTCCCTGATTTGAAGCATGTAGGAGGAATGCCTAACCTCAAAGTATTCTGCTCAATAGCTAGTGGAAAAGATGAACGGATTTTTGAGGTACCAACAATCACCCTATTAATATGTAAGGTTTACATGTGTAAATGAAATATAGGATGCTTGTTTTCTAGATTAATTCACATAGTTTAGCAGTCTTGTATTTCACTTCTCTTATTAATATAGTAGATGCCATATGTCTTGGGGGTAAACCACAAGGTGATTCTGGTGCCCTGTCAGAATTGTTAGATTAGATCAAACTCCCATGGCTAAAACTACAATGTAGCTGTTAGTCTGAGATGAATTCCTAACGCTTGCTCTAAAATGAGTGGCTGGAGCACACGTAGGAAGGTAATTCCATGGTGGCATCACCTTGTGCTAAAAACACACATTTCTGTTGGGGGCAGTTTTTTAGACATTAGAAATTTTTCTCAGTTAACTCCTACAGTAAGTAACAATAGCACTTGGCATGAGATTTGGCCATTTCTATTCACAAGAGCTCTGTAACTTTTCCAATTAGCAGCAATCTGCTCACACCAATAGAGCAGCTATTTGATGCTGAGACTGCTATGACAGGTACTTGAACATATAAATAGAATCATGCTTCATAAGCGCGACAGCATCACATGGCTGAATGCATGGAAGTACTGAAGTGAGAAAAATTCTTCATATCCCATAATGATCAGCATGCTAATATTACATTCAGTGCAGTGATGACCTCTGAAAGTGATAGGCCTGGTTAAACCCATGAATGAAGCACTAGTGGTAAGCTTTAGTTTAAACTATGATTGTGATAAAAATGATTAAATTAATATTTGTGGTGTAGATGTGAACATTTACAGTGCTGTATCTGCACATACCCATGACATTTTGTCTTCAGCTTCCTAGGTGGTCCTGGGACATCCCAGGTGATTTCTGCATAGAAGGCGATAGACTCATTTGGGACCACTCAGTAGACTTATCTGCTTCCTGCTTCGCGACAGAGCTACTGACCGATTGCTAAAGCCATCCAGGTAGGAATTTCAGACCCTTTTGTGTTGTGGCTGGATCAATTGATAGGCATTACTTGTATTCTTCAATGTCTTGATTAACTCCCTCAGTGAAGGAACCCAGGGCAGTTCCAGTGACACTCTCAAAAGTTCCTGTAGAAGGTAGGGGAAATGAACATATTGTACATGAATAGTTTCAAATAGTGAGAAGAAACTGTTTCTGCAGATGCAGAGTGTCTTCGGATGCATTAAAGATTCAACTAGGCAAGTATCTAAGCAACCTGAACCATTTAGCAGGAGGTCAGATTTGAAGACCTTCCTTCAAATTAATCTCTAGTTCTACTCTTATCTGGGTTATTGGAAATTTTGTTGACCACCGAAATTTATGTGGGCTTTTCACTGCCTCCTACACTGTGCTTCTGGTTCTGTTTTGCATAGGAACATGGGATTGGAAGGGATCTTGTGAGTACTGTATGTTGTCCTTTTAATAACAAAAAATCCATTCAAGTTTCTCACTGTGTGATAAGGAGTGAAGGAACTGGGCAAGAGCTGGTCAATTACAAACGGTTTTCTTGTAGGTTGTCTTCTTTCCCCACCAGAATGTTTTTTTACTGAAATCTTTGCAAAGAAGTATATTGGTAGATTTTCTTTAAGAGATACAGGAAAAAAAAGGTCTGTGAATTAAAAATAAAAATAAAAGAAAGAAAACCATGAACACCCACAAAAGCACCAAAATTGAGTTTGCTTTCTGACATTTGAAGAAAATCTATGACAAAACTAAAAATTTTATTGTATATTTTTAGTCACAACTTGTGAGAACTGAAACTCATAGCAGAGCTGTGACATGATGGTGAGTGTATCCGTGATTGGCTGGAGATGTATAGCACCATGTGTGCAAGGCTGTGAATGAATTTGTCTGCCCTGCAGAGTAATGTAGGGCCTGTTCTGCTTTGGTGCTGATTTCTTTCTGACAGCATGTCTGTTAGTGCTGCCCTGATAAGCTTTGATGACACTCCACTCCCTTCCATACAGCCCCACCATTCTCCAGGTCCTGGGCTCCATCAGCTCTCCCTCAAGCTTCAAAATATCCTGAGCTCCCACCCCACTCTCTGCACCCTCACTTGTTGATTTCCTCTCACCTCTCCCTGAATCGAGCCAGCCTTAGTTTCATGCCTCTTCAAATGGAGGATGCTTTACCTGTCATGGTAACAGCTGTGTCGTGAGTGTTGTGTCATCTCTCGTAGATGGATTTGGTCAAGAGGAATATTTTGCCAGAAGCTAAGAACAACTTGGCATAATTTATTGGCAAATACTGTGAGTTTATGAGACTTGCTCTATGCCAATGGAAAAAATGTGAATAGAAATTTGGCAGCAGGTTGTAGTTTCTTCTATTCAAGAAATTACTCAAATGTCAGAAATACTTAGAAAATTTCTTTCTTTCTTTTTTCTTTTTCTTTTTTTTTTTGCTTTCTGTTTTACTTTTCCTTGTCTTCCTCACTGACCAGATACCACAGTAGAGTATGATTCTATGATATGATGAAGACTGCAATTAGTAATTTTATATGCAAGAAGAAACATCTCAAAAGAACAAAGGGATAATTTATTTTCTGTCATATACACGGGCATGCATATGACAATGACTTACTTCAAGATGAACCAGATATTCCCTGCTAAAAATGACCAATTCCACATTGCTGCAATTCAGTATCATATTTTGTAGGTGTTCCAGACAGATTATGCCAATGAAACTCTGGAGGCAAGAGTATTTTTATGTCTTTCTTGCACAGTCTATCTCATTCCAGAGGTATAACAGCAAGAGACTTTCTCTTGAAATCCTAATAAATGCACCATTTTTAGGTATAGTTTGATTTCATGCTGTCTTGAAAGAGTGATTGACTTCGATTTTTGAAACCCTGCACACAGCATAAATAGTTCAAAGCCACCTTTCCCATTTGTAGAGTATTATTATTGGAAACTTGGAAAGTTTTATTTCTATTTAATCTTCTGCTTCATGCCTCCACTGATACTGAAATCATTATCAAGTGTCATTTTGATGTGTTACTCATGCAGTGAATTACTGATGTCAACTGAAGAGCAACAAACAGAGTGAAGACCAGTCTGCTTGCAGACCTGTATAGCTTCACTGATGTCAATACTATTAGTCTTATCTATGTCCAACTTCAGTTCAACATAGAACAGACCTTTACTTAGTTTGTTAGCAGACTACAGATTTAAATTCTCAGCCTGTTCCCATGTCAACTATAGTCAATGAAAGTCTGCACTAACTTCAAGAGGTTTTAGATCAGGTCCCAGTTCTTGAATGTGGAAAAGAAATGGGTTTAATTATTATTATTTTTTTATTTTTATGGATAATGGATACAAGATGAATACAAGACAGTAAAATGGGTAACTATCTAGACAATTGCATCATTGGATCGGAACATTCTGGCTGAAGCTGGAGCAGGCATATGTAGTTGTCAGGAGAAACAGAGGGGGAATTGTCCCTTTTATCCTTGTTTTCTGATTGTTTTTCTTTTTGTAATTGGATTTCCTTTAATCTGATTTTGAAAGTTTAAATATCTAACATAAATTGATTTGAATTTATATCCACTAAGAATCCGACCCAGAGGTTTTGGATGTTTATGCTAAAAAGTAAAATAGGGTTTATTCCCTGATTTACAGTGCAAAGCATGGCCATGGGTTGTACTAATTCCCCAGGACCCTGAGCTTCTTACTTTACCACTTACAAGCACCTGGAACATTACATCAATGGCTTACTGGCTTCCAGACAGTGAATTTTCACCCTTGGTGATCATCTTGGCATCTGTGAGAGCTGGGTGTGACTCTTGCCTATTCAGAAAACACAGCATTAAGTGAAAAGAAATTAATGACTGCAAGGGATTTATCTGCAGTATTATTTCCTATTATACATTTTGCTATTGCTTTGAATTTTCTTCTTCCAGGTCTTAACTAACCTTCCGAGTCCATAATCAATGAAAAGCAGGACCGGACATGCAGATTCATACAACTGTCCTGACCAAAAATCACATAATCACTCAGATGCTCACTGAATGAAAGATCATACAAATGCTCTATAATCTCATAGTACCCTTTCATAAATTGTTCAACAAGTTGATTACCCGATGTAGAGAGAATAATTTCCTCTGCTATTTTGTTCTGTATCTGGCTCTCACAAGCTTCATTTGCAGACCCACGGTTCTTGTATCAGGAAACACAGCTCACAGTTACTTCCTCTTCACCACCTCAATGCCAATCATGATTTTTAACGATCATTATCACACCAAAAATATTATTTTTTCAAACTGAGAAATCACAGCCTGCTCAATTGCTCTTTGTACAGATGTTTCCCATTTCAGTTTATCCTCCTTGCTTTTCTTGGAATATTTTCTATTTCTAATTTAACTTATCTCATATAGAGGATTAAAACTGCATAGTTTCTGAGATGTGGGCAAGCTGTGGATTCACATAGTGGTATAATTATCTTGTCTATTCTGCTTTCCATTTTCCTACTAACATTTTATTTATGTTTTTTGTTGTTCTTTTTGACTGCTGCTGAACAATAAGCTGATGGGTCCACTGAATGATTTCACTTCTGAGCATTAACGCTGAGCTTAGAGCCCATCATTAAGGATGTGACATCAGGACTACTTTAATGCTTATCACTTATCTGTATTGAAAGCTATCTGACACTGTGATCTATCTAGGCATTCAGTTTTGTAAACTACAGTTCTTCACAGTCAGCTCATTTACATTACACTAACAAGAACCATTTCCCACGCACATGGCTGTGGATGTCCACCGGTTCCTGACCTCCATTGTATGAACTGGCTGCTCACTGCCAAGAATTATGGAAGGGTGATGGAATTTATATGTCCCTGAGAAGCAGAGGATAACAGAAAACAGAAAAAAAATCTGTGGGGTTTTGCCAAATCTTTCTTTCCTTAAAGCTGGGGCTACTCATGACCAAAGACTACCAATACTTACTGTCTTCTGCTCATTTTGTGAGCTTTAGTTCCTCGTGTTCAACTGTATATTAATGAAATGGTTCATACATAGTTATTTTCCTGGCGAACATTGCGTGACTGCCCGTGACCATATTCCTTATCAAATATGTGTTGTTTGTAGAGTATAGAGAGATGCATTATCTGTTCCTACAGAGGAGGAAGTCCTCAACCTAGATCCAGAACAGCCTGAAGAATTTGAGTATTTTGTGTCATATATTGCCAAGACCTAAGTCACACTGGAGTGCATCCATGAGACAGACTAGACAGGCAGTGTGATACAAGTTCTGTTCTAAAGATTATGGAAACATTGACTGTTTTCTTCTGGGATATTTGCAGGATGATTTCCGTAGTATTCAAATGTTCCTTCAGCAATTCAGAATAACTTATCTTTCCTTTAAAAGTACATGGAACATTAGAAAAGTTCTGGAAGAAGCTCAGCCTGTTCCTGTTTCACTAAGATTCTTTCAGTTTAAGTGGATCATCATAACGCAGTATTGACTGTTGCCAAGGCAATTGCACAGGGTACAACTCTCTCCATCAGCTGAGCAGAGTTAATCAGATTGAAAACCTGGCTGCATTAGTTTAATCCAATACTGTACCAAAACGTACAATCAGTGATACATCATATCATCTCAGCACTATGTCAAATCAATACCTGTTTTCAGAAAAAAAAAAAAAAAGCGCAAGCTATGCTGGAGATATGACTAATGGGAATGCTTTTTGGAATGTGTGTTTGCACTGCAAGAAGTGATGACAATTGGTTTCATTTGGAGTAATTACAGCTCACTGACCATTAGTTTGGTAATTACTCAGAGGAAATTCTCTGAGGGTAGGGAAGCAGATCTCGATTTTGTGCTGAAAATGTATCTAATATAAATTCCTTACATATGGAAGAAAAAATATCCTCTCCCAACAGGAAGGCAAAGTGTTTCCTAGATGATATATATATATAATTTTTCTGAATCTTACAGTGTCAGTTTTGATCATCAAAACAATACCATGAACTACTTGAACAGATTAAAGAGAACAGGAAGGTGGTTTTGACAAAGCACCCTGTCATCTGCATTACTAATGCACCATGTCTCAGAAGGAGCAAAGTATTATATACTTCATAAAGTATGCATACAGTGAATGCAATTTATGATATATACTTCATGAAACATTGTGAAAATGTTGTATCTTGAAATTATCTTAGAATAGTTCTGACCTCCAGGAAGGCCTTTGTAAGCAGAATGAATGTGCTAATTCAAGAACATGCCTAGACTATGAATTCAGGATGTTCTCTGGGAGGGCAAGGAGGTATTTTACATTTGATACTTAAAAGTGCAATTCCAGAAAGCAATTGAGTAGGGACAGGATGTTATTTACTGGAGCTGTATTTGATAAAGTGTTCCCTATTCTCAAAGTATTCCTGGAGTAAGGAGCCAAAGAAAGGGGAATCTTGACAGAAGAAGAGAAAGTCCAAGTCAAGAGGTGTTGCCAAGGCTCTTTTATTAGATTAGAAGACCATCTTCTGTTTCATTCTTCTGTTACAGGGATAACCTGAAGCCTTGAAGTCAGTCTATCAAACCTTTGCAGAACTACTTGTCAATAAAGCCTTGTTGGCACTGTAGAATTCTACTTGTAAAAATCTGGTCGTTAAATGAATACTATCCACAAATTTTATAAAACATATATTCTTTTTTTTCTGTATTCCCAAGCCTGCCTTTAAATAAATTCATAACTGTGGCACAGCGTGAGAACTTTTACTGTTTTGTTTCCTTATAACCTAGATGACAGTCAGTTTGCAAGGAAAAAAGAAAGACATGTTTCAGTGAGATCCATCAATAGCTATGTAAAAATGAAATACTTGACACAAAGAGACATTAGTGTGTTTTATTGTGAAATTTAATAACTCTTGTGTGCATAGTGGGATTGTGAAACACCAGTTTTCCGACAGAACTTGGAAGTTTCCAGGTGGAAATCATAGCATGTGCTCACTGCAAATCCTGCTTCAGGCTTGGTGGAGGACTCAAGGCCTTCTGAATTACTGAATTAAACTTGTTTTTGATGAAACTTTATTTCATAACATTTTATATCTCTGTATTGCCATTTTCAGAACAGTTAAGTCTACCTTGAGGAATTACTGTTAGGATTAGTCTATGTATTCAAGCTTCCAGTAAATAAAGAACGTTTTATCACAGATCTTTATTATAACTAAATAATATCTGTATAGAATACAGTATCTAATGTCTGGATCAGCACAGTCTGGATCAGAGTGAGCAGATTAGGTCTGAGCCTAAATACCATAGCATATTTCATTGGCTGAGCTACCTCTTTACAGTGATTGTAATTTTAGCAGTGATGGCAATAGTAATTCCTTTAGTAAATCACAATATACTCCCTAAATAGAAAGAGCTTTGCAATTTCCCGAGTGAATGGAAAAATAATTTTGTAGAATCAGTAAAGATAGCAATAATTGTTACAGGATTTATTGCAATTTATGTGAAGAACCTCAGTTGCTCATGGTAGACTGTCAGAAGTACAACACCATGAAAGTGGAGGCCGTAATAAGCCTAAGTGTAGCATAGTTTAAAAGACCAACTTTTTGTTGCTAAGAAAAACAAGAGCTCATATAGAAGTGAAGTAACTTCAGAAGCGACGAAGATCCCGATGCCGCAATGCTATGTCACTTCTTCAAGACAACAACATGAACATTTTCCAAGAGTTACTCAGAGCTAAGTTGTTACTGGTAAGTGGGAAAAGCTTCCTTCTCCCCCCAGATTAAAAAACACCACTGATATCCCAACACAGAGAGACAGTAAAATACTTCAGTTGATGTTTCCAGCTCTACAGATGGATAGGCAGTTCTTTAGTCCATTACCTACTTGCTTACTTTAAAGACAACATGAAATTGTATTGGGAGCATTGGAAGCAACCAGCCTTCCTGGACCCCTTTACCCTTTAGGACTGAATCCCAAGGGACTCTCCATACCAGTGTCCTGAATAGTTCAAAGTCTGCCCTCCAGAAGTCCAGGCAGTTTTGCTGCCCCGCCTCCTGACTTCACCAAGAATTGAGAACTCCACCATTTTGTGGTCACTCTGTTCAACACAGCTCCTGACCTTCACATCTCCCACCGATCCATATCTACATATTAATTTAATATCAGAAATCCAATTAATCTTCTTGTCCACACACTGTATAATACAGAAAGGGCAGAAGCTTTTGACTCAGGTTGAGTGTTGAATGTGTGCAAAGAAAATTTAAATTTAAATTCTCTTTCTACTTTTTCTGAATGCTTTTTTGAATTACAAGGCAGTTTTCATTTTGTCAACCTTAAAAGCATGAAAATGTTGAGGAACATCTTGGCAAGGTGGTTATCTCTAAACCCTACAAATGAATGAGTCTGAAAATGTTGATCTTATATTTGAAGCTTTTCAGTATTTTATGCTGCATTTACTTATTTGCTTAAGATATGGATAATGAAAAGACATTTTCAATAAATGAATACTTTATTCTCTTACTCTCCTCTCACACTGACAACTTCTACAATGTATTAAAATTAGAATAAAGAAAGCTTGCAAATGCTTATGTTGACGAAATTCAGTGAGTTTTTCCTGAAAATAGTGTTCAGAAAATACAAAGAATTTCTGAAGGACCAGACCTTAAAGAAAGTCTGGATGCCTACTGCATACACAACAATGTGTGAGCAACTCCATTCTTTGTATGCATACCTGTATTTTAGAATAGACTAAGATTTTGCTTTCCGGTCACAGTTCTCTCATATTAGTTAATTTTATTTATCTATCTATTTATTTATTTTTGTAGTCAAACATCAAATATAGCACTTGAAAAAAACATTTTCCTTTTGTGAAAAAACTTGGGCACTTCAGAGAGAAGTACTGAATGTTGCTTCTCTTAAGGTCATGCTTCAGATAAAAGCTACTATCTGTTGCATACGTAAAGATTTCAATGAACTGATTTAAAAAGGAGAGGATCAAAATTGGAAGTACAATTTCAAATTACAATTTTAATTTTATGACAGTGGAATTGTTGAGGTTAGGATTGATAGAAGTATGCAGCTGAAAAAAACTACATGACATGCAATTAAAAAAACCCACTTTCTTTGTAAAAGTTCTTTTTTGCCCTTTATTTTTCAGATGATTGTCTCTAAGACTAGAGCCAACATTATATGTCTCTAAACTGGCATTTAAATCTAAGAACTCACAATTCAGGAAGTCAGTGTGATATCATTGACAGAGATCAAGTAGCAGGTAAGAAGAGTTCCAATGCTAAATGCTATGCAGGATGACTTTGTGCTGCCTTTGTTTATACACTTTTGCTTTCAACGTTATAATCAGGAATGAAACCTTTTATCTGGTCAGAAAAACACATGTAGTGCTTTTGCTTTTAAGCCTTTCTGATGTTAAAAAGGAATCATGGTAGAGCTGATAAATTCAAGCACTTTGTGTAGACAATTGTGTGTGTTTTAAAATAACAGTTTTATGATTTTCCTTAAAGGCATTCCCTCTGATTCCCATATCCTTGCTTTTAGTTCTGTGCCCTCTCCATCTTCCAGATGTAACTGTGGTTGTGATTTGCTCCACAAAAAGGATTGATGAAATGAATGTGGCTAAAATAAATCTCCAAAATAATTCCCTGGAGGAAGGACAGTCTCTGGAGCCAGACCCGCCTGCAGCTCAGGCTGAGGGTTGATTTTAGAGAGAAGTTTCAGCAGACATAGACCAGCATCCCTGGGTCTCTAGTGATGGAGTAAGCAACCAGCATTTCCAGAATTGGCCTAGCCTTGCGGACTGCTACACCATTGGGCTTTGACAGGAAGAAGAGAATTGCTCAGAAGCTGTATCTATCTGATGGTCTTAAAGGGAAATCTAAAAGGATTGTGGATGTGGTTCCAGAGAAACCTGATTATTCTCATTAACCACTGCTGAAATACTTAAACCACTAATGTGAAAAATTATGATTTATAGAACATGATTTTCGAATGAACGTGTCATTCAATGTAAGTACAGTAGGATGTAACCATCTATTTAAGATTTTATTAAAAAGGGTCGTGCACCAGCATGGCTAGCAGTGGTTTGGACATGTTTGATAGTGTCTGGTATTAAGAATACATTTACATTATCAAGTATAGACATGTTTCAATTTAAACTCATAGAGAAATGCAGTACCATCATATTGTTCTAGGTAGCAGCACACAATGAGAGGTCAGTGAAGCTCCAATAAACAGTCAGAGGGATGGTTAGCTGGGGAACAGCCTACTGATTTTGTTTGCTACAAACATGCTCAATTGTACACATAAAAATGGTTAGGGATGGTCTAATTTGTTTCTCTCCAAGGAGCAGCATCCTTTTTAGCATTGTACAAAGGTTGAGCATACACTTGTTGATAGATAAGGAATCCACGATAAAGAAGTTCCTTAGTTATATTGTACTCACATCCAGGGCAGAAAATCCTGGGAGCGAGTCATCTATCTAATAAAGCAAGCAAGGACAGGGAAAGAACCATGAAGCTTAAGAGCAGGAAATTCAAACTAAAATCAAGACACACATTGTTCTGGTAGGAGTGATTGAAACAAGCTATCAGGAGAAGTGATGGATTCTCCATCTGTCAATGTCTTCCAGAGTGGGCATGTTCTCTGAAGATTTTGTTTTGCCAGTTGCAAGTTACTCAAAGGACAGTTTGAAGGACAGTAACTGATGAGCTGAAGATCCTGCTGCACTTCTTAAGGATAAGACACAAAATAGAGATATGCAATAGCTTTATTTTTCAAAATAAGAGGGAAGAGGAACAGTAAGGACAACAGCATGAGCTGAAGCCTGAGAGGAGTACAGATCCTGTACAGATCCTGTACAGCTGTACATGAAACAAATTTGCTATGGAATGTAAATAAATACCTCATGGACCAATAGACCATAGTTAGAGTGTGCTAGAAGGATGTATGAATTTCTCTATGATGCTTTACATGTAAGATCCTCTACTAGCTTAAGTGTGTAATCATTCTGATGTGATACGCATAAAACAGAATAAATCCACAGAGCTGCTGCACAAAGACAGCTGGAGTACTATCTAATGACAAGGAACCCCTTCTATATGGGAGGCTGGGGATCTGAGATAAAGATTAAAAACTGTGCTGTAAAACGTGTCAGTGTCTTTTGTAAAGCTAGAGCACAGAAGGCGTATGTAACAGGTGCCTATTTGCGTACACCTGTTTTCCCAGATAATTCACAAGTTTTTTAGGTGTAATTCTCTGACAGGCATGCTACTTGTTCACCTGCTGTATAGGAAGGAGCTTGCTACTTTACCACAGGGAAAGAAATGTACCTCAACACAGGGGTTCAACTCGTGAAATAACCATACCCCGCAGAGCTGGTAATGACTTTTTCATCTAGAGGGAAATTACTGATGTGCAGCCCTGCCCACGCCCACAGCTCCCCCGTCTGGTCTGGGAAGGGATCTTGGCAGAGCTTCTGACATGGAGAGGTTTTCAACCCTCACAGGTAGGCAGCAAGGGTGGAACAGCAGACATGGCAATGTCTGGTTGTCTCCTTGAAAATGGAAAACATGACCCCCACATAGATGCAGCTCTAGGCTGGTTTTTTTTGTTTGTTTGTTTTGTTTTGTTTTGTTTTGTTTTTTGCCAAGGAAATCATAGAATCATAGAATTACTTGAACTGGAAAGGACCCTTAAAGGTCATCTAGCAGTGAACAGGGTCACCTACAGCTATATCAGGTTGCTCAGAGCCCCATCCAGCCTCACCTTGAATGTCTCCAGGCACAGGGCATCCACCACCTCTCTGGGCAACCTGTGCCAGTGCCTCACATTGTAAAGAACTCCTTCCTTATGTCCAATCTAAATCTTCCCTCTTTTAGTTTGAAACCATTTCCTGTTGTCCTGCCACAACAGATCCCGCTAAAGAGTCTGTCTCCTTACTTACACCCTCCTTTAGATACTGAAATGCCGCTCTCAGGTCTCCTCCGAGCCTTCTCTTCTCCAGGCTGAACAGCCCCAGCTCTCTCAGCCTGTCCTCATAGGGGAGGTGTTCCATTCTGTGGATTACTTTTGTGGCCCTCCCCTAGATGCCTCCCAAAATGTCCATGTCTCTCCTGTACCAAGGATTCCACATCTGGATGCAGTACTCCAGAATGACACTACAAGATAAATAGGAGAGAGGGAGCAAGACTTCAGTGACTGAATCACAGAGCTCCAAAGTCTGTGCAAGGGCTTTAATCCAACAGTAATATTTGTTTCTAATTTTAGTCTCTTTTTTTTTTTTAATATAGAACCTTTCTAATTTGCCATTTTGCTAAAATCTTGTGGTCTTATTTTTTTTTTTTTTTTTTTTTTTTTGCTAAACAGGTGTCATCATTATTATTATCTTGCAAAGGCTCAGATCTTTGTCATTTCCTTGGCATTATCATTACACTGAAGCAATCAGTGGAAGAGCACAGGCTACTCCAAGCTGTTACAGATTCGTAATTAGTACTAAATCCTATTGATTCTCCATGCCTTTTTTTTTTTTTTTTTTCCAACACCTGAGCTATATAGTCAGCATAGTCAGCCCGGAATATAATCATTTAGCACTGAGTTTCAATTGAAAGTACTGTAGCTTGTTTTCAATATCGTTTGCCCCAAAGAAAAGTGAATAGCAGGAAATATTCACTCAAATATCCCAGAATTTGGATTCTGTGTCTGAAAATTAATTGTGTTTCAGTCTTGAAAATTTATTTTCTTGTCTCATAGTAGATGGGCATTTTTTGTGAGATACTTTTAAAATAGAAGTTAGTTAGAGATTTTTTTTTTCCTTCTAGATATTCAATAAGCAGGACTTCCTTCTAAAGCATTTTATCCTGTTCTTTTTCCAAGCATGCCCTGTGAGCTATCTGTGCAACCAGGCTGTCATACAAAGGGAAGATAGGGTGATAGTTATGTGGAACGTTCATAATAAAAGCAAAAGCCCCTAATTCCCTAAGATAGGAGTTGCGAACTCTTTGCCTCTGTGAAATGTTAAAGGTTCAAATCTTTGACCAGCTCATTTTCTTGAAGCTTGTTCTCCTTCTGGTAAGCCTAGGCAGGCAGAGGCCTCAAAGTCCTATCTTATTGGTTTGGGTTGTATTCAAAATATGACCGAGTTTTGAGTAAACCCCCAAAGTCAATCTTTGACTTAAGTCAAAGTCAATCTCCTTAAGACTTGGTTAGCTGGGGCCAACTCATGAAGAAGAAATTAGAATTTGTCAGGCATTTTCCCTCAGTTTACAGCTCTCTAGCTTTAAGGTGGTTATTGAAGGCCTACTCAGAAATGAGTCTGCCTCTCTGTTTTTAGCGTTTTTATATATGAGATGTGGTTCACTGGCAATGTATGCTCTATTGCATCTTGAATTAGGCAAGTTCTTAGTGGATTGTTCTTTGAATGTTGTCTGTGGATTCATATGAGTACATCCTTCCCTGGGGATGTACATAATCTTCTCCATTCCCATCAAGGGGAATGTGATTCCAACAGAGTGCAGTGTGACAGATGTGGGTATTACAGACTGTCAGTGCTTTCCGAATGACTCAGGCATTAGTTTTCTCTCCTACCAAACACCAACAGAATGTTCTGTGCATCTCTGTGTTGTAAATTATTATCTTGTACCAGTTCCCATTCATCCCCACACCGTATTTTATCCAGGCACCAATAATTGTGTGTTACGATGTATACAATTCTTCCTTCATTTCTTTGTCTGCTCATTTACTCCTGTTTTCCTTTCCCTGCTATCACTGCAACTGTGTCCTTCTATTGGTTTTCAAATGGAAGTCTAGATGTGCATTTATCAAGTATGCCATCCTTTCTTTCATTTATGCCTTTTAATGCATTTCTGTGTTCTGCAGTTTTTTTTCCTATTAACTGCCTTGAACCTCTGTGCCTTTTTATTGTATGTTAATGTAACAGTTCAAATCACACAGCTCATGGCTCACTTCTCCTCGGAGTCCATTCTTTTATTATTACAAATGTGTAGCAAAATTGGAGAAGCACTGCCCTGCAGTACATTTTACACTTACATGAACATACAGTCTGAAGGCTTTTTATTCCTAGAGGTTCCACTTTCTTGTAATTCATTTTGTGCTAAGTAAAATGAAAGGCTATCCATTTTACCTCTGACTTGGAAACCAACAAACAGAAGAGAGCTCAAAAATGAAAGCAAATCTCCATAGAAGTTTAAATGGCTTTTTAATGGAAGAGAAGAACAGTAAAAACAAATAGCATTTTACATCCAAATGCAAATGGAACTAGAGGAACCTAACGTGCGTGTATCTTTTATACATTTAAAGTTATTCTGTTAAATATAAGTCCTGCTTTTTCCCATCTCACTGAGCAAGGTTTTGCCAATATAGCAGAGAAATGATTCATGAATATTCTTGTGTATAAAGGCAACTCTCCTATTGCTTTCGAAATCCTGTTTTGTGGGCTTATTTAGAGATGTAGGCAGAGGAGCAAGATGCACAGTCTGGGAAGTGACACCTTCAACTTCTGCAGCCCACCTGCCTGAGCCCCATTCAGCATGTAACACAGCCTTGTGAATACTAGGCACAGCCTAACTTCTTAAATATTGCAGCATTCAGCTTTTAATCTCAGTCAACCAAATCTGACAGCAGTAGCTGAGCACTGGATTCTGTCTTCCTTATGCTGCAGAAGGGCTGCAGATCTACTTTGCAAGTCTTGCCCAGTCCAAAGTACAGACTGAATCTCAGTGGGATTGTATCCAGAGTTTCTTGCAAGCATTTGTGTGTACACTGGCAGTAAATGCAAATCTATCAAGTGAATTCCCTAGTCCAGTTTAGCCCCACCCCTTACAGGGTAATGGTCCATTCTGGTCGCTCTTTAGGAACAGCATTATCACAAGGAGAAAGAGGCCACTTCCCACAGATCCTGGCATCCCAACCATAGCATGGTTCATCCCTCAGGACATTCTGTATCCATCCAGCTATGGCCCTAAAGGAAATGTGGGGCAAGCCTCTTCCTAATTTCTAGTTTTTATTGTGAATATGTTCATAGGCAAGGTAAAATGTATGGACTCCATCTCAAATTAAGACACACTCCAAACTCTCAGTATTGATCTTAGTCTAATACCACACAGTTCCCCATATTTGAAGACTACCTGAAACAAGCAAAAGGAATCTTCTTTCACTGTGGGGCAGAGGACAGGGAACATGCTGTTCCTTCAGGGAAGAGAAAAAAGGGGATGTGACTCCTGGCTCCAGTCAGATACTACAAGAACTGAGCATAAGGGTTACTCCTACATGCTTTGAGAACAAAGCAGTGGGTAAGATTTGTTTGCAGATACAAGGGCTGCTCTGAAAGTAATGCCTCCTCTTTTATTATGTTGGCCCACAGTGTCAGAGGCAGATGTTGGTGGTATGGAAGTAGAGGTTGAAACTTTCCACCAATATTCCATTATATTTCAGTGCTGTGCAACAGATGGCAGCAGTGGTGCAGTCAGACAAAATGACATCTTACATGTAACCGTGGATGAAGCAAAGGTCTTTTACTGAATTACTCCATGCAGAAGAAATGACACCCACTGACATTCATTGATGTTTGCTGAACGTTTATAGAGATCAAACAGTGGATGTGAGCACAGTGAGGCTTTGAGTGGTGCATTTCAACAGTAGTGACAGTGACATGAAAGACAACCCACATTCTGGATGGCCATGCAGACTTTTATGAGTGTGGCATGCAGGGTCTTGCTCATTACTGGAAAAAATGCATAGCTGTTAGTGGCAACTATGTTTTAAAACAGCATTTTGTATCTGAGAATTTTCTCTATCAAATAGTGCTGTTGTGCTCTTTGTATCTGCTGTAGTTTCCATGGAAATAAATAGGAGGCATTACTTTCAGATCAAGCTATGTATATTGAAAAACTGTTAACAGTCTTGAGTGGAGAAGAAAGTAAACTATTTGTGACAAATCACACTGTGGAGGAAAACTCAATGCAACTGCCTATGTGAGGTGCCAACCACACCAAGAAATAGACAGGAAGGACAACCTGAAAAGAATGAGATGAACAATTTTATTTCTCAGTGATTGCTGTTTCTGTTTCTGCTGCATAAGTGGCTATTTAACTCAGCAGTCTGATAGAATGAAATTAATTTCAGATAAGAGCATTTTTTCCACATTTTGAGTTTGTATTTACATTGGTTAAGGTTAATAGACCTGACAACTTTTTCTTATTCTCACTATGGAGCAGTCACAGACAAACTGGAGGAGAGTCAAGAAAGTAAGCCAGGCCAAACAGAAGGGTGACAATTGCTCCTTAGCAGCCTCCCATGACATGAAGCAGAAGGGTAGCCACCCCAATGATGTGTATAGCCATGCATGATCCTCTTGCATCTCTCCAGGGAGACCTGCATCTTCTGCTCCCTTTTCTTCTATGACTTACCTGTATACCAATGCACACAGAGAGGGGAATAAATAGGAACAACTAGAGATCTGTGTGTGGTCGCAGGGCCATGATCTCATTGCAATCACAGTGACATATTGGGACAGCTCATATGACTGGAATGAATAGCTATGTACTTTTCAGGAAAGACAAGTTAGCAAGGCAAGGTGGTGGAGTTGCTCTTTATGCGAGAGAACAACTGGAACATATTAAGCTCTGCCTAGGGATGAATAATGAATGATTGGATTCAATGAATGAGTGGATGAATGAGGCATTTGATACTGTCTCTCATAATATCTTTGTAGGTAAGCTTGGGAAGTATGGGCTAGATGAGTGGACAGTGAGGCGGATTGAGAATTAGCTGACTGACAGAATACAGTGTTGTGATCAGTGACGCAGTGCCTAGTTGGAAGCCTGTAGCCAGCAGTGTTCCCCAGGGGACAGTACTGAATCTAGTTTTGTTCAACATCTTCATCAGTGACTTGGATGAGGGGATAGAATACACTGTTAGCAAATTTGTTGACGGTACAAAGCTGGGAGGAGTGGTTGACACACCAGAAGGCTGTGCTGCCATTCAGTGAGACATGGACAGGCTGGAGAGTTGGGCAAAAAGGAATCTGATGAGGTTCAATAAGGGCAAGTGTAGATTCCTACACTTAGGGAGAAATAACTGCATGCATAAGTATAGGTTATGGCTTGATCTGCTGGAAAAGAACTCTGTCAAGAATGACCTGGATGTCCTGGTGGACAATAGGTTGGCCATGAGCCAGCAGTGTGCCCATGTGACCAAGAAGGCCAATGGCATCCTGGGATGCATTAAAAAGAGCGTGGCCAGCAGGTTGAGGGAGGTTCTCTTCCCTTCTACTCTGCCTCAAGGCCACATCTGGCGTAGCATGTCCAGTTCTGGGCTCCTCAGTTCAAGGAAGACAGGGAACTTCTAGAAAGAAGTCCAGTGGAGGGCCACAGAGATGGTGACAGCCTAGAGCATCTCCTTTAATGAGGAAAGGCTGAGTGACCTTGGGCTTTTGAGCCTGGAGAAGAGAAGGCTGAGAGGGGATCATATCAATGATCATAAATGTCTAAAGGGCGAGAGTCAAGTGGATGGGGACAAACTCTTTTCAGCAGTGCCCAGTGACAGACCAATGGGCAGTGGGCACAAACGGGAACATAGAAAGTTCCATACGTACATGAAGAAAACCTTCTTTACTTGTGAGGGTGACAGAGCACTGGAACAAGCTGCCCAGAGATATTGTGGAGTCTCCATCTTTGGAGATACTGAAATCCCTACTAAGCATTTTCCTGTATAACCTACTGTAGGGGACCTTCTTTAGCATGGGGTTGGACTTCCTGATATCCAGAGGTTCTTTCCCATCTCTATGATTTTGTGATTGAAACATCATTCTGCAGAGAAAGGAAAATCACAGGGCTGTTACACATTCCTTCCTAGTTGCAGACCTTTGTCCCTGTTGGTGTAAATCAGCACAGTGCTCCTGACCTCACCACAGCAAAACTTATTTGTACCATCTACAGTTCTCACTTCTTATTCTTGTTCATCATTCCCATGTTATACAGCAGTGCTGTTGGAGCCTCAGTCACCCCTGAATCCACTTCATTATTTTGGAGTCTCTGTCAGCACTTTTCTTTTAAAGCATTACTGGTTTTATATCTTCTATGCTTGTGCTGTAGATTCCCATCTTTAAGTACTCTAACTTCAAAACTCCATTTGCAAAAATCTATTTTGCTAAGAGTGTTGCTGAGGAGAGCTCAAGAAAGAGGTGTCTTTGGCTACTTATAAGGTTGCCTTTAGAAAATAAAAGAATACATTAACCCAGTAAATGCATCCAGGAGAGGATTAAATTGAATTTTAAGGGTAATATAGAATCTGGGGGTAGCATGACTGTGTTTTTCTCATCGGCACCAGGGCTCTTAGGATATCTCAGTCTGAGACACTATTCTTTCTTGCCCTCCCTAGACTCCACAGAGGACCACAGAGGCAGACTTTAAAGACGGAAGCAGGCAAATATGTCCTAGGAAGTGAGCTCACCTGAGCTGAACTGCAGTAACTGGCCAAATGGCTGCTCCTTACCAAAGATAGATGTGAACTAAAATGCAGTAGCTAAATGGAGGAATTTAGGGTAAAATATTTCATTTTCATCAGAATAATATAAATAAGGTGGGCAGGTACTGTGCCTAAGCTGCCCCTGCATGAGGAAAATCTGAGTTATCTCTCCCAGACTTCAGTACAAGGAGGCAGGAACAGGCAGGAGGCTGGTGAAAGTTTAGTCTGTTTTGCAGACTAAATTTTCAGAGATTCATCCCCAAAGTTTGCAAGCTGTTTTAATAGATGATTTTATTCTTTAGTGCTCCTGCCTTCAGTGAAGTCTGTTTCTGTCACCGCAGCACTCACCTGTGGCAAGATCTTTCATCACAATGCCTTTGCAGAGGCCTCCGTAAAAAATGGCTCCCAAAAGTAGATGGTAGTTAAAGCACTGTGAAGCAGTGAAGAGGGTAAGTCAGCCTTCATTAGCACACTATATTAGCTTGTGTGACAGATGACTCTATTCTTTCGATGGGAGTCCCAGCAACAAAAGCTCCATGGGACCAAGTGCTAATCACAGTTGTTTATTTGCAGACCAGCCTTCCACTCATCATGCCTACATCATTTCTCCACCTCCAATTGCACCCAGTATATATACCCCCTATATCCTCTGATGCCTTGGAAGCCTAAGAGCAGAAATACCATAGCTTACCGTCATACACCTTTGCAATTTATCATTATAATCTTGTTTGCTGTGTAATTTTTGTTCATCAGGAAGTTCTAGTGCACATCCTCTGCTTGAAGTTTTAATTTAGTTCTTAGTGAGACAAATTTCATATGGTGACTAATGTAGGAAGTGAGATTGGATAAAAGTCAAATAAGGTCTCAAAGGTTTGGCCCTGAGTGATGATGCTAAATATAAATGCAGATAGGAAAGGTAGACCAGGAGGGGAAAATTTCTGGCTTGCATAGAGATTTTCTTCAGGGATAAATAAATTCAGAACATTTTTAGATATAGCTGAATAGAGTATAATGCTGTATTTGTCCTCAGTTTTTATCACATCTGAGAAGTGAAAAATTGCCTCATCTGTAAGGGCTCTGAATATAATGAGCAAGAAGGAGCTTCTCTTTGTCAGTCCTAATAGCTTTGCCTCTGAATGGATAGCAGGACTGGGGGAAATGTCACTTGTTCCAGCAGTTACAGAGTAGCACTAGTTAACCACAAGTTTATCCCCACAACTCAGCTAGTTAGTCAGAAATAGACAACTTGGTATAGGCAATGGTATGCTGTGGAGCATCATTTACAGAAATATGTGTAGCTATAGATGTACATAAAGAGCTGCAATGTACATAAATCCATTTGAGAGGACGAGAAGGCAAAAAAACAGGCAGCCTATAAATACAGCTGTTTGTTTGGCTGTTGTATTCCATCATTTTAAATATATGAATTAAGACTTCAATTGAAATAAGTTTTGCATAAAGTAACACTAAATTTTCTTGAAGTATCTGTACTAATATATTAATACGTACATATAAAATGAAGAAAATATTATTATATATTCCAATATTATATACCATATTCACTGAGAGCCAAGATTTAAGTTCACAAGTTCATCCTGAGCAGACACTGAGTCCCCAAACCCACAAGTTTATTTAACCTCTAAACTTGCATAGCAGCAGTACGTGTTCTTACATACCACTAGATGGTGACTTCTGTAATGAGTTGTTGACTTTTATCGTACAATATATTTCTCTTGCTATCAGAATGGAGTAGAAGCATGATTTTACTACCTGTATTTTTGATAATTTCCCTCTAAATATATTGCTATAATCATTCTGACAGTTGAAAGAATCTAGAGGATAGCTATGGAAAAAAAGGAGGTGAACATTGTCCCTGTCAGATTATCTTTATTATTTCTGTGCAATTCAAAAATATATATTTTTGTTAACACAGGCTGTATGATGCCACATACAAATGATCAGGCCACAATTCATTTGCCTGAGACAAAAAAATAATCTAATACCTTCATTCAATTATGAATGTCACATTCATAATCTTTAATTAGAAGAGAGTAAGCCTTCCTGTATCAGGCAAAATGTCTTCCCCAGTGTGTGCTGCGTTTCCACTCAGAGCAACCTCTCATGTTAGCTATCTGCTATTAAAAGGCTACTTCAAAATCCTGCTTGGCACCTTTCCCTACATGTCTGCAGTAGCAAGATCAAACAAAAGCAATTTGTTTGTCAGCTGAGGCTCACTCTTCAGTTGGACAGGAATCACTCTTATCAACAGGCTGTACCACAGACCCTTTTGCCACTTCCCTCCAGTGACACTTGTTGCTATTAATACCCTTCACCTGACATAAAGGGTTAGAAAGCCTTTACTCCCAGATATGTGGTGAAAATTCATTGATGACTATACTCTGAATAACAAAAATGATATTTCTTTCTGTCCTCTTAATGCATTATTCAGATTGGAAGCCATTTATACCTGAGTTTGACTCTTTTGTACAACACGCTATGCTTTTCTACAAAACTTTCTAGAGCTATGGGGATCTCTCTGGTTGTTTAACACGGGCTGCCAATCTTTATCTTAACAACACCACAACTAATAATAATGAATTTATTTAAGTTGCTCCTTATTTAGCAGACTGTAGCATATGATATGGTTTTCAAAAGCATCTGAAGAATGAGATGCTCTTAAATACTCTTAAATTCCTGATAATCAGATCCCTTTAAGGAGGTTTGGAGCTTGTAATCACAAATCACTTTTGGTTTATAAACTGATTCCCTTTCTGTAAGCATTCAGTGAATAGTTTGCAATGGATTCTTCTATAATAGCTTGAGAATTTGTAGCCCAGGACTGTGAAGAGGTATCCCATTGCTTTACTTGTACTGTCCTACTGGATGATGCCACCATTACAGAATGCCTGCTCTCTCCACCAAGTCAAATTTTCTTTTCTCATCAAATAAACTTCAGCCTACAAACTGGGATTTGTTTTCTAGGAGCATTAACACAAGCTAATTTGTCTTGTACAGATGTTTATGGAAAACCAAATCAGGGCTTTACTGGATCAAAATGTGTCTGAAGAGCCACCAAGGCATCTGAGAATTTGTCTCCGGGTCTTTACCTACCTCCATGGTTGATCCATCTATTAAAAAAAAGATTTGTTCATGGCTGGACTCCAGGCATTTTCTGGTACAGTGTTTATTAATGTCTTGCCAAGATGAAACATTTCTGAAACAAGATTAGCATCAGTATTTACAAGCAAAGGGTTAGCTCTAGAAATAGCTCAATCAAAAGATGTCAGAGAAGGCAACTATTCATGGGAAATTATTTGCAAAGGATACATTCTTCCTTCCCTAGTTATGCTTAGAGCTTTCTTCCCAGCATCAGGTTGACTCTCTAGTTATAGGCTTAAATGAGGAAAATACATATTTACCCTACAGAACACAGCTCTTTATCTTCTGCTTCCTTTCTGCCTGCAAAGCTGCCTATTGATTTCTTAACCTGTGTATTTCTCATCTATTGACTAATGACAAAGCCTTAGCTGTGCCATTGCTGTCAAAGCAGTGTGTGTTTATGCCACACTGAAGTGGAGATAAGAGGAATTTTACTTTTTTTTTTTTTTCAATTGAAATAATCTCCGTCTATGTCTTGCTAGGAAGAGGCTGCTCTTGAAATTAGCTATGTGGGGACAAGGGGGATGGGAAGAGTTGTCCTGGAAGAGCAGGATGTTTGGAGATGCACAGGAGCTATGCTAAGACCATACATACTACATTAGCCAAGGACTAGTGATGTCCTAAATATGAGCAGAATTTTTATTCTAGCCCTCCACCCTTGCAAGGTGTGTTTCTGGGGAGATTGATCTGTCCTTTATTTTCTGTTCTGAGAATACAATTAACATATTGGGCTTTTAGATGAGTATACAGTCGAGTTTTGTAAATACAATACAGCTGATTTGCAGTGCCCTGCTGTGAGACCAGTGACATCATAACCTGAGCCCATTATGTGACCAAAACAGGCTTCAGGCAGAGCGTGTGTCCTCTGAAGCAAACTAACAAGAAAAAAAAAACCCAAGCAAATAACCAAACCAAAACAAAAACAACAAATCTCAAGCACAAGCTGAAAGCAAGAAAACAACTGCATAGAGAAAAAGTGAAAAGAAAATGGTAGTTATTCATTGTGTGGTTTAAAACAAGAGGTTTGACTAGACCCTAATCAATATTCTAACTCATTTCATTAAAACTTATCAAACAAATGTTGAACCTCATGACAAAAAAAAAAAAAAAAAAAAAAAAAGAAGCAATATTTTAGAGGGATATAATCTAATCAAGAAAATGTTCTAAATCTGACTTGCTTTTACCAGCTGGTAATTTTTAAAGAAAGTTATGCTATGGTAAACTATACATACAAATGCCTCGTAAATAAGTTTCAGCTGAATAGTTAATTCTTATAGAAAATGTGCATAGCCTAACTAGAGGTCATGTGATTTTCTGTTTTCCTGCTGTATAATGTTTCTGGACAAAATAATGTGATACATTGCTCCTACTAATGCTGTACCCTGTTCCTTAGTTTAATTACTGCAATTAATCTTAATCTGTCTTTGCTTGGCAACAGCTAGGTTAGGAATGCTTATCTGAATGCTTGCAATGGAGATGGCTGTTTTGATCGCTAAACTCACCATCTTTTCTTTGTCAGATAAAAATATCCAGCATTTTATTGCAATCTAAATGGGTGCTTTATGGTTCTGCAAAATATAGTTGTGTACTACTAAGGGAGAGGCAAAAATATTTGCTACAAATGAATATTTTTGTAAACAGTGTAAAAACGAAATTCAGTGTCTAGAACATTTAGCACTGTTCTGTTTGTAAAAATGTCACAGCTGTGTTTCACATTGTATGAAGCACTCATATAAGCATTTAATTCACATATATATCAAGCTACATAAAAGATATGTAAATAATTAGGTCTGAAACAGATAGAAGGCCTACTTTAGATAATACACTGTCACTAAAATAGCATATGCTGGCTTCCTTCAGTTCTGTATGCTTTAGTCTGTAAAGCTGTACTTTTGATGAGATGACAGTTACTGAAAATAATAGAATAAACAAGATTTACACAAACTTTTCTGAAACAGAATCTCTTCAGTTTTGCCTTACTGCATTTTTATAGACATTGCTGCATGTCCATAGAGCTCCACATAGAATTTATTGATTGTAATTCTAGGAAAACACAATGAAGGAGTAACATTTTCACTGAAACAAGTTTCAATTTTTTCATGGACAGTCAGTGAGTAGAACTGTACCTCCCATAGGCTGAAGGACTCTCCACTTTTCTGGTCTCATCTAGGCAAAGATCAGCCAAGTGGGTAATCCAGCCAGTGTGCCCCTACTCTGGATCATGTGAAGAGTGAGACTGTGCATGCATGCAGAGGACTGGGTTCTCTGTCTAGATAGTCACACCTCCAAAGATAAGACTTTTTGAGTGGGCATTCAGCATCTTTGTAAGCAAAGAAAGTTCTTTGGTTTCCACTCCAATGCTTTTTCTTCTTAGAGCTCTATTAAGTCAAGTTCTCTGATGTTTTTGTTAGGTAAGTTCACAATGCAAAGAACAGCTGGTCTCACAACTGGTATAGCAGGCCAAAACCAAGTCTGAGCTTCACCTGGAAGAAAACTGGAACCTAATAAAGCACTCTGCAGCACAGGTATTGCCTGATATTTCACGTGGCCAGATCTCCCACATGAGCAGATAAACACAGCTTCTGCAGATTGCACTGACAACCTTGTTAAGAAAATACTAGGTGGTGTGACAAAGGCACCAGTTATTGCAAGTGCTGCACAGTAAAGTGGGTCATGGTACATTTGCCATTTCTATGCGTTAAAGATATTGTAGGTTTATCGGAGCACAGGGAGTTCTCAGACCCTGGGGTACGGATGATTTTCCTTGCAGAGTAACTGCATGCCTGACGTCTATTCCAAAATTAAATTAATTCGTAAATAACTTTCTGGATCTTTTGACCTTCTACATGTCTATTGTACTGATGACCAGTAGTGCCTCACACAGTTCTGCATCCTTTTAGATGACTTTTTAATATTCACAGGTTGGGCTAATTATGCTCATACAAAGCAACTAAAATCATTATTAGTACTGGGGAAAACTGAAATGGATGCAGAGATTTGCTTGGAAAACACATTAATGCCTGTAAAATCTATGTGCTGAGGTCTTCTAGTGAGGGATTTTGCCTTGAATAGTTCAGTCAGGTAGGAGTGAAGAAATCCCTCTTCATACTTATAATCCTAGCCCTTTTAGCAGCAATCTCTCTGCTTCAGGGGAGTGCAGTCACCTAGCTCAGACCATTGCTCAGTCTCACTATGAATGAGAGCAGATTAGAGAAATGGCTGTAGCTGTAATACCCCTCAATTTCATCAGCACAGAGTCACCCAGCTGTGACTGGGCAGCCATCGCTTGCTCTCTGAAGGCCTAGTTCAGCACCAGAAGTACGTATTTATGTTTCATCAAATAAACCTCAGTCTGCGCTTGCAAGATATCCTCCATGGGGAAGCAAGCTGAAATCATTCATATGTGCATAAAATGACTCTGTAAGTGATTAGTTCAAATCAAAGCATCTTGAAAGTGAGGCATGGTGGTTTTGTTCACTTGAGGAAACATTCAGCATCTACTTATTATTACGAACAAACCTCAGCAGATTGTAATTACTATTTTCTTCTCTTATTGCTGTGGCAATCAGGAACACTACAGACAGGGAAATTGTCTGTGGCCCAGAGAGCTTACAAGCCCAGTGTAAGACAAGAGATAGCAGATGAATGTGATGGAGGTGTCAAAGTTGTCTCAGCACCAAAACTAATGACTAAACGCGTCTTTATTTGTTTGTTTTAATAACACAAAATAAACTCTCAGTTTGGGTTGAACACAATATTGTATTTGGCCTCAAACTGGTGCCTTGTTATGGATACTTGGAAAAGATGCAAAGGAAATGAAGAGCGAAATTTTTCACAAAGCTGCAACAGATCCCCATGCTGGCATCTCTGACCACTGGCTCGCAAATAAGCGTCTCCCTGGCTGGCATCTGGTTCCTTCTTTTCCACAACTTTTAAGTTGGAGGCTCTCAGTTTCTTGATGTGATACTGAAGTAGAAACCAGCTGCAGGATCCAAAGACCAAGCAAGGTCTTTTGTTGAAGCTATTGCTTCCTGAGAACAGAACAGCAAAAAAAGGCCTTGAGACTGCTCAGGGCGTGGGGCTTTGTGCTGTTGTAAGTTAGGGCCAAGGGTGTTGTTAATAAAAATTATGAAATGAGTAGAAATCAGACATCCAGGTCATCCCAAGGAAGATCTTATGTACTGCTCTGCAGCATTTCTACTACTTCTTTGATGCATGTTTTATAGAAATAAATATATTTTGTGTAAGCTTCAGAAAATAATAGAATCACAGAATTATAGAATCATAGAATCATTTGAGTTGGAAGAGACACTTAAAGGTTACCTAGTACTACTCCTCTGCAATGAACAGGGGACCTACAGGTAGATCAGGTTGCTCAGAGCCCTGTCCAGCTTGACCTTGAGCATATCCAGGGATGAGGTCTTCCACCAGCAACCTGTTCCAGTCCCTCACCACCCTTATCGTAAAAATCTTCTTCCTTATATCCAATCTAAATTTCTCCTCTTTTAGTCTGAAACCAGTTCTCTCTTGTCCTATCACAACAGACCTTGCTAAAGAGACTGTCCCCTTCTTTCTTACGGCACTCCTCTAGATACTAAAAGGTTGCTAATCTTCCCTTTTCCTTTATCTCTCAACTGTGCTGCTAACTACAGACAGTATGTTCATTTAGCACACCGTGGAGATGTGTCCCCTTGTTCAGTTTACAAATTCTTCACCAAGAATGTGTTTGTTATTTGGATTTATTAAACAGGAGCACATTTGAGCTCTGGATTGTTTGTCAGCAGTTTGTAATAAGCCAAGAAAGAGCAACAACATATAATCAGATCCATTATGACTACATTAAGATTACAGTAGAGAAAGGAAATTAAACAAAATATTGCACAAGTACAGCTTGTGCAAGAACAACGAAGATATCTGAACAATGTCGTAAACACTTATTACTACTTACATAAGGACCACTTGTCTGTTTACTTTCAAGCGTGAGACTGACTTCCATTTTAAGGTTGCCCTCAGATAAGGTCATCCTCTGTTAATATGGATTCATATCAAATATAAACTTGTTTGTTTCTCAGCAGCTCTCAGCAGAACTGAAACCATTTCTAATGTGGCCAAACTCTTCTTTCAGTCCTGACAATGGACAAACATCAGAAAGAAAAATGCAAGTGAGATGATAAAATTGTAGAGGAATATATCGACTTTAGGAAAAGCAGGTATTTTTTCTTTAAATAAAGAGTTAATATTGATAAATTTATAATTTAAAGTCATTACTGTAAACACATAATGGAGAACTGGCATTTAAAAAACACTCACAAAGAGACTTTAGCAGGAGAAAGCAGGTAATAAATCAGGTACAGTCGGTTCCAGACTGAAAATTTGCCTTTCTTCCTGATATAGGGAGGGAACAGGGCAGAAAAAGTAGATGCATGCAGGTGAACCCCTAATAGAGAAGTACCGTGTTCCACAGAAGGCAAATGGGACTAGGCATGTCAGTCAAATCTCTTTTCTTGCTCAAGTGCAGACATGAAGTTTGCAGTTTTAGCCCTGTGCAAGAGCCTACCAGCCAGAGAAGCATCCTGGTTACCAAAAGGTATGTTTGCAAGCAAATGGTCTTGAGCAGGAAACGCTTTAAAATTTTGTCTTTCTCTGCCAGCATCTTTTGATGAAATTTTTTTTAGTGCACTTCAGATTATTGGGCCATAAAGCTAATTGGACTTTGTTCAACCAGGTACTGTGCCATTAGGACCAGCCACTTTCCCTGGGTTTAATTTATCAATTTATGCAGAAAATAATTATTCATGGTGTTCTTAGAAGAAAGGATTATATTTCAGTACTTCTCTAGAGAGGACAGCTGAGGCAGAAGGAGGAGAGAGACAAGAGAATATATGGCATGCTGTGCAAATGATATTGTTGTCCTTTCTTCCCTGTGTAATTCAGTCCTCACCAGATTTCAGCAGGCAGGCAGGCTGCACTGTTTGCCTTTCAGAGCTCATGGTTTAGAAATGCCATCTATCACTCTGCCACAGCTCCAAACATGGCAAATGATTCCCCCAGAGCATGCAGCTCTGAATAGCTGGAAATCATTACTTTTTGCCCAGAATCTCCCTCTGCTCATTTGGCCTTTTTAGGTTAAAGAAAACTTGCTAGCACCATAGCACTAAAACAGTACCCAGCTGCTGGAGATATGGGTAAATTAAGCTTATTGAGGCTTACTGGAGCAAAGCTGGTGCAAGTAGTTCTGAATCTGTCTCACAGCCATACCAGGAGCATTTCTGCCCAAGATTGTCTGCTCTCACGCATCCATTCAGTAAAAATTAATTGGAGGGGAATTCTTACTCTTCCTAAGCACAGCCTTCTTGATCAGCATTGCTACTGCCTTCTGGTAATAAAGGCACCTCAGTGCCTTTTAAAATTAAATCACATGGAGGGCTGTTGGTTTTGAAGCAGTTTTCAAGATTTGAAACATGCTTCGGTCTTTATAGAAACAAATCCATGGAGCCTTTCTTCATACACAGAGAATTGTGTGATCATGTCCCTTTTTTTCTAGGCAAAATCTGAGAACAGGCATTGCCTGGGAGGGAGATTGGGTGGCAAGTTCTGCAAGAGGGGGGAAGGCAACCAGGGGTCTCACTGTTCACCAGTTGGCCCCTAGCAGAGGTGTAGAGCTTCTGCTCTGCCATTCAGAGTTCTGCCTGGCCACCTGGAGACTGCAGACTGCACAAGCCCAGTGTGTTGAGGACATGGGCAGCAGCCAGAGCTGTCATCATATATTCCCCACTTGTGGGAGCACTGGGTGGCTGGTGACTGGCAGAGAGCCTGGTGGGGTGCCCCCAGAGAGACCCAGCATTGCAGGCCGTAGAAGAACATAGATGAGGTAAAAAGATCTTATGACTAATGGAGAGTGGAGGGTATGGGGCTTCTACTCATGCACCAACACATACTGCTGTGCTCTTTGACTCCTTCACATTCTGATATATTTTGTGTTCCCGAGAATGTATAAATTTGATTAAAAGTATTGAGATAAAGCCTGCCACGTGGAATCAGGCTGCTGAGGCATCTGCACCAGTATCCAGCTGGCCTGGAAAAAAAGGCTTACAAAACCCAGTAAGTGGCATGGAAGGGAAAAATAATCCTTCCTAGCTGCTCTCTCATAGAGATTATGCTATAGTTGAAGCTTGGCTGCTATTAGAGACTACTCAGATTTTTTTCTTCTGTGGGGGGTGGAGTTATTTGTAGCATTAAAAAAGTAACTAGTTAATGAATAATATTTATGATGAGAATTAATTTGTACATGTGTATGTGTACATTTTTATGGATATGAACATAAGCATCCTCCTCCACAAATTTAGCTCAATGTAGACATACACATACTATATATAGTGCAACACACTCAGATTCTCCTATTATTTACTCTGTAGATCTCTATCTGCCTGTCTTGATACACCCTCTTTCTTCCCTTCTCTCATAAGGCTTCAATAAAAGCTCCAAATCCAGAGGAAGATGGTAATGCTGTACAAACATTTGAAATGTGAAAAGAAGTGAAAGAAAAATAGTTTCTCTTACCTAGAGCTGTGAGGGATAAAATGAAGGCTGATCAGTTCTGCATAAAGAAGCAGAGATTCAGGTCAGGTATAAACTTTTCTCAGTGCTAAAGCAGATCAGGCTGTGGAATAAACCACCTGAAAAGATCACTGAGCCACATCAAAGGAGGGATTGTGAAGCTGGAGGCTTTGGAAATCAGGATTGTATTAGGATGCAGCTGAAGAGCTCCAGTGAGGCTGGGTCAGCTGCCCGACCCTGACAACTGCACCTCGGGTCAGTTTTTATTTCATACGTCATTTAATGTGACTTGTGGCTGATCTGCATGTAATCAAAGCTTGCTGTGCAAGCAAAGTCTCATATTTTGGCTAAGTTTATGCAACAGCAAGAGCCATGCTCCTAATTCCCTCCCTGGGCTGCACAGATGCAGTCCCTGCCTGCTACACCATGGTCAAGCTGGAAATAGGTGCTCCATCACAGCTGCTCTAGAGACACAGTCTCATTCCCCATGTCCCATCCAAACACTTGTCCTGGAAAGCCTTTGAAAGCATGTACAACAAAAGAAGGGGTGTCTGCAGCACCCCAACATCAGAGTTTACTTCTGTCCATGAAAAATTGAAAAAGTCTTTACTGCTATCAGCTGGTCACCTGCCAAATGTTGCTGAATATGTGGTGAATGGTGCAGCAGTAATAAATAATAACAAAGGTACCTAAGAAAGAACTGCTTAAAACTTGTGAAAGGTGGAATTGATTGTGTTAGGACAGGCAGACATGAAGTTTTCCCAAAGTATTGTCCCAGGTACTGTAAACACTTCAGGCAGAATGTCTTAGAAGCCTTTCTGTTTTCAGATCGATTAACCATTTTACTGCAGGCAAACAGATAAACACATCTTGCAAACACTGCATCTGGCATAGAGGTTTGTAATGAAGACAGTGGGTTCCTAATCTGTGTGCCAGGTTGCTTCAGGCACTTTTGGGAGAGATAACACCGATGTATAAATAGTCGGTACAGAGGGCATACAGGGTGGTGGTAGTCTGCAGTTTGTGGTTATCACGCTATGTGCATTGCTGGCTGCTGCTCTTTTCAGGGATGTGCTGGTATTAATGCAGTTGGCCTCCTAGGCTGGGCATTCAGCACTCTTATGCTAGAGAGATTTCCCTTTTTGGCTTGTATTGTGTTTGTACTGAAATTCATCATTATATCAAAAGAAAAGGAATTACTGGCAAGAAAATGACTTGAAAGGTTCCAAATGGTTTTCTGAGAAAGAGGCTGTGCTAAAAACAAATAGCTATTTACGTACATACATAGTGTGAGGATTATCACCCCAGGAACATATTATATAAAGCAGTCAAATGTGGAGCACACAGCTCCACACCTCTACGTGCCACGGTGGGAATTAGATTCCTTTCCCCTCTAAACTCCTTACTGTGCCGGAGAGAGGGGATCTGGAAGGCAGCTCCAGGCACTAAATGAGTTGCACAACAGCCATCACCTCATCCAGCTGGGCTGCAGAGACTTTCTATTTTCAGCTTTTCACTCCTGTAAAGAAACACATTTAAGCCCGAAGAAGATTGACTTGCCAAAACAATCACTGCCTCACTTAGGTATAGCTGTGGGCCTTTCCTATTTATTCTACCTTGTCCTAGGGAGAATAACTCTTGCTAGAGAAGAACAGGGCTGAGTCCATCATATCATTAATTTTGCTTGCTAAAATAATGTGCTGTTCTTCTAAAATAGAAAACCCAAAGTCACACAATCATCTGGAAAGCAAAAAGAAAACATAATTTATGTATCTCTTGTCAAGTTGTACTAACTACAGACTGTTGTGTTCTGCTTAGGATCAGAAAAATTAGTGTGAATAAATATTCAAGAGAAACAGCCACACAGCATCTTGCAGTTAAAAGGTTGCTTTTAAAAACTGAAGGAAGAATACATTCTGTGTGTATGAATATGGAGCAAAGCAATATAGCAAAATTCTAGCTGAATCTAACCAAGAAGCCCCAGTCAAGACATTACCTGAATGAAAAACCTCATGCAATATGCCTGAGAACACTTTCAGCAACTGTAGCTACAGATCTGTGCATATCAAGTTTGCCTTCATTTGAAGAATAATTAAATTACTCACATCTTCCTGGAGACAGATTTCAGGGGCAATAAATTACAGGGGCCAGCAGGTAATTAGAAAGCTAAATGCTGTCCTTTCCAATTGCATTTATTTAACTAACAATCTTTTGCTTACAGGGCATTGGAAAGAGGGAAAGTGGAATCACAGCCTGTTTAAAAACATTGGGTACATGGTACCTGTCTAGATCTGAATTGATGTAACTGTGTCCAGGCCTGGAGCCCCTAGTACAAGAAAGACGCAGAGCTCTTGGAACGAGTCCAGAGGAGGACAGCTAAGATGATCAGAGGGCTGGAGCACCTCTCCTATGAAGAAAGGTTGAGGGAACTGGGCTTGTTTAGCTTGGAGAAGAGAAGGCTCTGGGAAGACCTCATTGTGGCCTGCCAGTATTTGAAGGGAGCATATAAACAGGAGGGGTAATGGCTGTTTACGAGTGTGGGTAGTGATAGGACAAGGGGGAATGGTTTTAAACTGAGACAGGGGAGGTTTAAGTTAGATATTAGGAGGAAGTTTTTCACACAGAGGGTGGTGACACACTGGAACAGGTTGCCCAAGGAGGTTGTGGATGCCCCATCCCTGGAGGCATTCAAGGCCAGGCTGGATGTGGCTCTGGGCAGCCTGATCTGGTGGTTGGTGACCTTGCCCATGGCACAGGGGTTGAAACTAGTGATCTTTATGGTCCTTTTCAACCCAGGCCACTCTATGATTCTATGAACACATTTTCCTTTGCATTTCTTCCTGTCATGCTTTGTAGCAGACCCCATTCTCAATTGGCTGTGTCTGAATCACTCTCCCCCTGACCACTACTACTACATGGCTGGTATGTCTCTCCCATTCTTCAGCCAAAATACTTTTTCTCTCTGTGATTTGTAAAATGTCTCAGTCCGTAATATTCTACCCTAGAAGGTGAGCTTGGTTAGGAAGCCACAAGCACTGAAGCTTGGATACTTCTTGTACAAATACATTTGCACTAAAAGTTAGATGCTTGCATCATCTACTTTTCTAGCCTGGGGTGCTGGGTAGCTAATAGCTACCCAGCAATAGCTAAATAGCAGCCTTATTTTTTAAAGGTTACATTGCTTTTAGCTTATCTACATTATGCTGGGCATAGTGTTACTGGCATTTCATGACATCGGGGTTACCTTTATTCTGACAACAGCACAGAAATACCCATGAGCTACAGCATGATTTAAGCTCTTTGTGATGGATGTACTTAAGGCAGGCCAGCAGAAAACGAAGATTAAACTTCAGTCAAAGGAGTAAACTTTTGCCAGGTCTATGGCCTAAAATTCCATTCTACTTATTCCCAGTCACTTAGCTCAGCCTGATAAACTACTTTACATATGAGATACTCATAAGCTTTTAATGTCCTATTTTATGAAGCCTTTTCTGTTGAACAAAAAGAAAGCAACACAGTAGGTAGAGCACCCCTTCAGTTATGAACTAGAGGATTAAAAAGTAAGTTTTTCCCTGTGTGAAACTTGGTGATTCTTAGAGACGACCTAAATGATTAAGAAGTAAAAAAAGAAGGCAAAGAGCCAAAAGGTTGTGAGTTTCTGTCTCTTTTCTGTGTCTCTGGGGAAAATATATACTTTTACTTAAAATAATATTTGTACAAATTTGTGACATTGGGTCAGTTATTAACACTGGTTCAAACCAGCTCTTTCAACAACATCCAGAAAACAGCAGAAGGCCAGCTAAATTTGATGAGCTGAACATTTCTGAACTCGAACTTCTAAACCGAACTTCTTTATATCTGTATCTTTTATCTATACATCAGTGACAGCTTCAGATTAATCAGGCAAAAAAAAACCCCAAAAAACTGCAAAAGATTCAGAAAAGCCTGCTGTACATGACTTTCAGCCTCTATCTTCCTGCTTCACAGATTACAGATCATCTGAGATCCAAGGAGAGCTGTGGAGATGAAGCAGAGAAATCTGGCAATAGCGTGTCATCACAGATGAAAGAACTGCTATTTGTTTTGGTGCCATACGAAATCTCAACACAGGCTACAAAAGCATTTCCTTCTCTGGAATTCATCAAAGCTCTTGGAAGAAACAAATAAGTCAGAGGACACTACTGAACAAGGTGAAACATGTAGTAGTCAAACCAATCACAGCTCAGACTGAGATGGAAGAATTGAGATGCTGACATGCTTTTACTTAGTATGGAATGAATTTAAAATAAGCATTTACCTACTGTCAAGCTTGAAAGTGAAGCTGAAGAAGAAATTAGCTGAAGATGAGACTACAAGGAGATTTTCACTCTATTGAAGTCAGTTCAGGTGTTTGAAATTGGAATGAAATTCTAGGAAATACTGACTGAAGCAGCAATAGATACTCAAGGATGTGCAAGCTTTTATTCACGCTAAGTATCTTAGGAGGCTTTATCCAGAGGGAACACATTATCTTGACAAAGAGAACTGGGAAACACAATCTGGATTTCCAGAAAAAAATGATGGATAGAGGGTAGTGGTAGAGAGAAAAGGTCACACCATATTAGACAACGTAAATAAACAGCAACAAAAATTATAAATAAAAGGAAATGCATATGCCTCTTGCTCTGGCTGAGGGCATGTCACTCTGAGTGCTATATCTTAAAATGTAAGTACTCCAAATTTATTGATGTTAGATTAGTTCAAATGCTCAGTCATCCCTTTTTAAAAAGAGACCATTTAGAATAGAGACACTTAATGCTGTACAAGGGCAGTTAATGTTAAGAAGACCATTTCACTGTGTAAGAAAGGCTCGTTGGTTGGCTGGTTTGGGTTTTGTATTTTTTTTTTTGTTGAGTGGGCAGGCAGTGTTAACAGGTAACTGATTTGACATTACATGTATTGGTGACCTGCAAACCTTGATATAGAGAAAAAAGTGGGCAGAGGAGAGAAAGAGAGTAAAAGTTGGTTTAACAATTGAATGTAGACCTAAAAGCAAAGAAATTCTTAGATCTAATTGTACTGCTCCTACCTGTTTATTGGGTGGCATTGGGTGGCATTTTAACAAATGCACACAAAGATTCTGAAATGAATCCCTTCAGTGTTGAGACTGCACTGTCTGTTATCTAATTGTACTGCTCCTACCTGTTTATTGGGTGGCATTGTGTGCTGTTAAAGCTCAGCAAGTCTTGGGAGGTGGAGAACTATGTGTTACCATTAAGCTGATGCAATGAGGCTTTAATGAGAGTGAAATTGGCTACTTCTCTGCAGAGATGGTTTAACTGTTTTAAAAGTGAATATATATAAATACACTACTGAATTTGGAAAGAAAGCTTTTAGTGCCTTTAGCATGAAATCTTGAGAATGAGGCATGAAACAACTTCAGTAATTATTACACTAGAGACTTACATTTTCATATGTGCTAATGTTGCTATCAAAGGTAAATCTACTTCTAATTCATAATTCCTTCTGACTGAAAAGATTATTTTCATCTCTGCGCAGTTGACACAAACGAATGATTTCTCAGTACAGGGGTGGGAACTTGGCAATATTTCCCTTCCTGCTTGAGTGTTAAGCCAACTCTGACATTTTATACGGTTTTAATTAAATCACTGTGATCTTTGCAGGTCACTGTTTGGTCTGACAGTGTTTTAAGGCTTAACATTCAGAAGTAAATTATTTTAACAAATGCACACAAAGATTCTGAAATGAATCCCTTCAGTGTTGAGACTGCACTGTCTGTTATCTCTGTTTTGAAGTAAAACAGATGGTTCATATTGCAAATGATGCATGAATAGGACTTCCCCAATGTGATGCAAATGGATCATTGAAACTGGAATTGTGCAGATGAAAAGAGGGTGCTGTTGGTAGAAGCTTCCCGGATAAACATCAGTATTAAATATGTTCTTTCGTTATGTTTCGCCATCTTTTAAAAAATAAAGCATGTTCAGAAAAACATAACACAGAAAAATGGCTCCAAGTGACTATTCCAAGGAGAATAAAACAGCTCAGTAAGTCAGCTCCTGATTCTACTGCTGATCCCTGTTGTCACCTTTGGCAAGAATGCTCACATAGCCTCTCTGGGCCACAAGGTATAACTTTGGGGTCACAACCTCCTGCTGTTTATTGTCTGTCTCACACATTCAATCCATGCATGTTTGGAGCAGACATTTATTTGCATCAGCTGGCACAACTGCTGTATTCTGCTGTAATCCGGAGATGAATAACATCTGTGGAGCAATAGTGTGATGGGAGCAATATCTTCCTGTGCTAGAATGACTTTCCACATGCACAGAACTGTACGGAATGGATCTGTGATCCCTTATAACAAAAAATAGCCATTTCGTTTTAGCTGACCTCACTGTATTCACTGCACTGTAATTATTTGAAATAACTTATTACTAATATGAGTGAGTGAGAAACAGATCTAAATTCCCCTTCATGTGCCTCATTTAGAAAAAGGCTTGAGCTTTCAGTCTACTCCTACAATATTTGTGTCTCAGTGATTAAAATGAAATATATTCTTAGGCTGAGAGTACTCTGATCAGATTTGTGTACACTTTTCAGTAACTGATTCTTCCAAGTGTTTCCTCTTTCAGAGGAGGAAAATTCAGATTTATCTCAAGAAACCAATATTTGAACTAATAAGCTTTTGTCCTACTAATTTTGGCATTAAAAGTGCACAGCAGCCGTCCTTCAAAATGCAGTATCCAACTCAAGGTGTTGCCAGCTTTGTTGTTGTTGTTGTTTTAGTTTCATTGAGTGTGATATTAGTTTTATAAAATAATTTAATGAATTATTTATTTTGATGCTTGGGCCTGGTTGCCTACAGGTTTTGCTGATTTGCGAAACATCTGGAAGAACCAGCTGCAACAGGTTCATCTGATTTCCTTTTTTCCTATTAAAAACCATGTTGCCTAAGAACTACCCCCTTCCACACACGCTTTTGCACAATTTAACATAGATTTGCTTAATTTCAACCTTTTCAGAGCACCCAGCTCTGAAGGAGGCCCAGCATGTATCCTGCCAGCAAGAACCTAAGAGGACCTGGAGAAGCAAAAGTTCACTGTCCGGGAAGAGAGGGCTCATGCAAGGCTGAGAAAGAAGCATTACAGAGCATGTGAAAGAAAGAAGCTATACAAATTAGAAATGATAGGAAGAACCAAATTTTTCAAGTGCTGTTAGAATTTCAACTGGTTCTGGCCATTGAACTTTATACGTATGTACTACTCTCTCCACAAGCTTGCTGGGATACCCAATGCTTGTCTCAGTGTTTTTCTGACATCATGGGTACACCTGCTTGTCCTTACATGCTATGGAGATCACCGAACTGGTGGACCCACTAGGGGTTTGCTCCTTGCCTAGTAAGTCTGATCACGAAGAGGGCAATTTGGCTGTCATAGGAAGTGATGCAGGCAAACCCTATAAAATGAAATGATCAACAATCTGTGCATGGAATCATGCCTATTCTCAAAACATCTAGAATTATTCCCCTGACTTTTCAGGGCTCTTTATATTAAACACTCCATGAAATCATTCAGCAACTAACAGTCACTGCTTTTACTGGAGTGGGAAGAGAATGTGCATTTTTGCATCCGTTTGCTTGGCTCCTGGGACTTTTTCTGCTTTTAACATTCCCTGGCAATGTGTCGTGCTGAGTCTGTGCCTTTGGCGGCAGCCACTGCACAGAGGGACCATGCAGGCAGAATAAATAACAAGAGTGCCGAGAGACTTTCCTTGATACAAATGGCTGTAGGTTGGGAAGAGAGGGCATATTTCCTTAGTACAGAAAAGGCCCCTACGGCTGATGCTGTAGGAAACTAATTCATTGTTGTCACTTTCTGTTCTGGGAAGGGACAGAGGAGCTTTTTCATATTCCTTTGGTTCTGCTGTGTAGTCTGCCACAGCAGTAAGCATTAGTAAAACCAGCCCAGTTCTCATCTGTTCAAAATATCACTGTTATTTCAGAATGCTGATTACTCAGACAGACTACAGGGCAGAGCTGTGTGAGTTTCAAAAGCCAGGCAACAAACTGTTGTGCTGAAGGGGCAATGGAACGGAAAATGGAGGCAGGGTACAAGCAACCGACTTAAGGGACCTGGCGAAGCTGTGGGGAAAAAGGGTTGTATCTGAAAGAGAGCATTTAGCTAAAGAGAACATTCAGTCAGCACTTCAGCTGCTAGGCTCCATCTAGAGCACTGCATCCAGCTCTGTCCCTTCCTCAGCACAGGAATGGCACCTATAACCAAGAGCAGAAGGCCCTAAAGTCAGGTTAGGAGAACTTGCCCTCTAAGAAGAGAGTGAGGGGGAGGGGCTTCTTCAGGCAGAAGATGTGATAGCCTGCAAGGAGATAAATGAAAAGTTGGAGCCAGGCTGTTGGTAGTGGGGCACGCCAGGCAAACAAGAGAAAGTGGATTTCCAAGTTTTCACTGCACGGAAAGTCAGGCAGCAGAGTAGGCTGCCCAGGGGATTTCTGCAGTCACTCTTCATCCTGGAAGGTTTCTCAAGGCCCAGCTGCATAAATCCCCGAGCAACCTGGTTTGAACTCAGAGCCAGCCTTGCTTTGAACTGGAGACCTCCTGAGTTTCCCCGTGATTTCCTTCCCACCTGAGTTACACTGTGATTCTGATTACCAGCTGCTCTGGTCACACTAGATGTCATGGCAGCCCTGCATATCTGATGGCCAATAAACACCTCAGTCATCACCTAAAATCAGCAGCCACCAGACTAACTCCAAATCACAACAGGCTAATGCTCAGGCCTCCAGGCTCTAAGTTCCTTTATATATGTAAATTTATTTATTTATTTATTATACATCTACATATACGCACACACAAAAATAAGGAAACCTTGAGAAGTGACTTCTGTCACTTGATCTTTGTGTATTCAATGCAGTGACAGCAGTCTGGGGCTGCAGAGAGCCTAAAAAATGGTTTCAACCCAGAAATGTTTCCTCCTTGTAGGAAATTAAGACCCAAGCCTCCTGCCTGGAGGATCACTGTCCTCTTAGGGGTAGGCTGCTGTCAGGCACTTTGCAGTTTACAAACAGGAAATCTGCATCAAGAGAAATAGCCAATTATTTCAATCATCTAAAAGGAAAAATGTGTTAATATAGGCAATCGCCTTTTTAGCTTGACATATGTCCCTTACAAAATAATGACAAAACTGTGACAACATTTAATATTAATAAAAATATAAGTGGAGATAAAAGGTGTGAATATTATTTCATGACAGTCAATATGATGTTGTTTAAAAAATAATCTTGTCAGGAAAGTCCAATTTTATCGGGAATTACATGTTTGTTTGATAAAGACTGTTGTGCAGACATAAAAGATTTCCGTGGTTTAATGTGTTCTGTTCACTGCCATTGAACAATCTGAACTAAAAAAAAAAAGAGCAACTGCATGGCAAGGCTGCAAAATGAGCAATTAGTGTCAATAAAGCTCAGATATGATAAATTTAGAACTTACTAAATGACAGATTGCAAAGCTGTTGCTAATGTGAATTTTCCTCTGAATGGTCTGTTTCTAGTGGCATCCCACGGTGGTATGTACCAGAAACAGTTCTGACCAACAAATTTTATCAGTGGGTGCACAAATTTTATCACATAATTGGGTGTGTGGAGTCTTATCAAACAAAGTTTTGGCCAGGATACATGAGCGTAGTTTGCAGGCAGTATTTGTTGAGTAGTAACACCAAGAAGAGTCTTGGAGTTGCCACAGTGCAGCACAGTCTCCCACTGTCTGATGTTCTAGCAATGTAAGCAAAGACAATGCCTAGCTTCATGATCATGAGATAAATAGCAGGAGCAGGCAAATGATTTCACTGGAACCGAAATACTGAAGGAAGTTCTGATACTTGCACCTTGAAGAAGATATTGTAAAATGAAAAAGGTACATGGATGATATAAGACCTAATGGCTGGATGAAAACGCTGTATTCTGAGAGGTCTCGATCTATGTGTTCTAAGTGGTTCAACAATAGCACATAGTCCGGAAAAAGGGAAGACAGGACAACTAAAGTGCTTAATCTAGTTAACAGGTCCAAAAGTTGGAAGCCAGACATGACTGTATTTAACAAGATGTACTTTTTTTAACCACAGGGTTTGAACATTTGAAAGAAATTACAAAAAGGTAATTGTGAATCTGTCTCTGGATCTTCATCTTTGGCAAGAAGAAAATATTTTGAAAAATAGGTTTTATTTAGCCAGATGTCATTCGGTGCAGTATAGAAAAAAAAAAATCTTTAACTGGCTGAACTTGTCTGGAAGAGAAACTTTTGCTATGTAGACATATCTATCCCAAAAGAGAGGAGCAGCAAAGCTGGTATCAGAATTGAAAAGAGGAGATACTATGACACCCTCCCTCCTATCATCCCTTAAGTCTCTTGGAAATGACCGATGGATGGGCTTGTGAAGGCAATCTTGATTATATTTTTTGCTTACCTGCATATACTATTAACCCAGCCAGTGTAAGGCTGGCTGTGCTTTAGCAATGCTAGTTATAAGTTTTTTTGCATGTTGTATGGTTGTCATAGTCACAATTCTTCTTTTTCATAAGGGAAGAGAGCTATATGTGTCTATTCCCTTCCTCTGAGTAAAGAATCACAGAATCGCTAAGGTTGGAAAAGACCTATAAGATCATCCAGTCCAACCATCCACCTATCACCAATGGTTCTCGCTAAACCATATCCCTCAACACAACATCCAAACGTTCCTTGAACACCTCCAGGGTTGGTGACTCCACCACCTCCCTGGGCAGCCCATTCCAGTGCCTGACCACTCTTTCAGAGAAGTAGTATTTCCTAATATCCAGCCTGAATCATCGGAAAGGTATCCTGCAAACAGAAATCAATTTTCTGAAATTTGGTGGTAGGAAACAATTTGTGAAAAACATATGAGGCATTGTGCTTTCTCTCTGGAAGGATCCCTCTCCATATAACTGAGACTGGCCTTATTACAGCTATCTCCAGCTGGTAGGAAAGTTATATATGTACTCAATAACAGCAAACATCAATGAAATGAGCCTTTAGAGGTACCCTTATACTGCTTGACTCACCTTTATTGATGTTGCTAGATGCAAACTGCATTTCTAATAGCAGCAGCTGATGAACCTCAGTGACAGCCAGGGGAGGCTGTAACAGTACAGGGAAGGCAAATTTAAATTGTTTCTGGGTGCCCCAAAATAACCTTTCAAGGGACCACATTTACAAGTAGGCAGGCAGAGCCAGTATCACTATGAACGCTACTCAGTTTTGGAGTGGAACTGCAACTGCTTGAGTAAAACAGGGATGGGAGTCATCTGCCTAAATGGGGATCACCTGGGCTGCCAGGTGACCGAGGAAGGTCCCTGCTCAGCCGTCACTAGAGCCAAAAGTGTGATTCAGCTCAGCCATAAAAAGGCATCCAAATTAAGGCAGAAGTATACCGCCTAAATGTGCCCTCTTCTCTCTGTTATCTTTGTAAGGAGCTTGTTAGCAGCTCAGTTACAGACAGCTGTGCTGCAGATGTCTGCCTGTAATCAGCTAAACCAGCTCCTGGAGTCCTGTGCTCTTACACCCAACTAAATTTCTCCCATATATCAGTGCTGGGAAAAGGCTGTAATGTGCCACAGTCATGCTTGTTGTGTACAATGAAAAGGGGCAGATGTGATTTCATTGTCTTCCACATGCACAAAAGACATTTATGCAGGCTGATAAGCACTTACTGCAAGATGCATATGGAATCAGTCCAGGCTCTGGCCTTTGTTAGCAATCTTTGGACAACACTCATAAGAGAGTGAAAGTAATTTCTGATTTTTTTTCCTGGTCACTGTGAATGAGGATTTATCTGATACTGTTATCGAAAGATGACAGACCCATTCCTCTGGGGAGACCTCACTGCAGCCTTCCAATACTTGAGGGGAGCTTATAAGCAGAAGGGAGACCAACTTTTTACACGGGCAGATAGTAGTGTGATGACGAGTAGGAATGGCTTTAAACTAGAAAAGGGGAAATTTAGGTTAGATGTTAGGAAGAAACTCTTTACTCAGAGGGCGGTGAGATGCTGGCATAGCTGCTCAGAGAAACTGTGGATGCGCCATACCTGGAGGCATTCAAGGTCAGGTTGGATGGGACCCTGGGCAGCCTGAGCTAGTGGGTGGCAGGAATCAGAGGAATCAGAGAATCAGGGGAATCAGAGAATCTTTAAGGTTCCTTCCTGCCTAAACCACTCTAAGATTCAATTATTCTTTGATTCCTCTTAATAAATAGAGACAAACAGAGAAAGCCAGTTTGAACTTTGCACCACAGACACAGATAACGTGATGGTATGGTTTTGCTGTGCTTTCTGTTTTAATCTGCATCACAAGTTAAGGTAGGACTGCCATATTAACAGATGAAAAATGTAATCAGTGGCATTATCTGATGGCTGAAAAGGAAGCAATGAGTTATTTCCTGTAGCTGTTCAGTGGCAGTAACAGCGTCACTGGAAAGTTTGCACAGAGCTCTTGGAGTATCTGTGCTCTGTGAGATGCAGTGCTATTTTTGAAAGCCATAAAACTAGTCAAGTGTCTTGAAAGTATTTATTTCTTTTATTGGGAAAAATATCCTCTCCTTCAGGGATGGACTGTGAAGCAGTATGACAGAAGCCAAGATTAATTCAAGATTCCTAGTGTTTGCAGTAGTCAGATAAAACTGTATTTGTAGGAGGCTATTTCCTTTTACATTGAAGACTGCAGTTACAACTTGATTGAAAAGAAGAAGGGAATTTGCACGTGACTAACAGAGCATAATCTGATACCAAACCAAGGTCTGGGACTTTCATATTTACACATTTAAAATAAATGATTAACTACCTAATAAGCCTTTCAGAATAACAACAGCAGTAAAATATTCACAAAATACCTTATGAATGTATATCTTATCCTTTTACCTGCAGACTTCCGTGGTCAGTTATGCTGTTCAGGGCTTGAAGTGGCCTAAAAAATGTACTGTAGGAAATCAGAAGCAGGTTTTTGAGAAATTTCAAATAAAACCAGAACACCAATAATTTTTTACATAAAATAGGGCCTTGACTTCATAATACAGAAGTAATGGAGGACCTAAGATAAACGTTTTTCTAAAGCTCATTTTCTGCCTTCCACTGAAATTCTTGCTTTCTCTAAGAATTGGCTTTATTGTCTGAGACCAAATGAAGGCTTAGTTGCAAATATCCTTTTTCTGTTGTCATGTGCCACACAGACAGGGAGATGCTGAGTGCCTAAAACTTTCTTCATTTTCTGAGACTAGACACAGTAGATGAGTGGCAGAAGGAACCTAAGTGAATGTATTATTCCTTAGTGAGATAAGGGAATAACCTGCAATAGTCATACTAGTGGAAAGCATCTTGTTGATGGCACCAAATAAAAGAGGAGAACTGTATCTGGCAAGTACAGTGCATCTAACAGAAATGTGAATGACCCCATACTCTCTAAAGTGAGACCCAGCCAGCAGGCAATGGAGGCTACATACACGCAAATCAGCAGTGACGTAAGGGATCTGTTCCTGTGAGAGTAGATGTTGGACTTGGCCTTCTAAGATGCAAGCACAAGTGATTCATCAAAACTGCACCTTTGTGAACTGTGGAAGATGCTAATGCAGCATATGTGGCTTTTAGCATTTGAGTTGATTCCCAAATACATTTGCCGGAGTCAATTTGTCACTACACATCCACAGGTAAAAAAGGTAAAAAGATAAAACCTTTTTCCATGGGAATTGTTTTACTTTGAGTTCCTGTTCCCAAAGCCTTGCTCAGTGTGATTTCCACCCCTTCCGTTTCCCCTGAGCAGATTCTTCTCTCTCCCCCAGTATTTTCAATATCATTGCAGTGAGTTCACCAGCATGATGATATCTGAAATTACCCTGCTTTTTCATTATCTTCCTGACTGCTAGTCAGAGGAAGTTCTCACATGAAGGAGGATTTGTGAAAAGAGCATCATCTCTTGAATGCTGCCTCTGACTTGTTTCTTTTCTGCAGTTCTCACCACTGATCTTTGCTGCTCAATCTCAGTTATCTGATGAATCTAATCTACATCTTCCCCCTGATCCTTGACTGAAGGAAGATACCTTCAAAACTGCAGCTCAGCACATAGCAAGGAAGACAGTTCCATATTACCAACCTCTTTTAAAAGCAGTATCTCTGTGTGCAATATTTTATTCCCTTTGAAATCACTCCTTCCTTTGCAATTTCAGTGATTTTCATCTGTCAGCCCAGACTTTGGAACCTGAGGCCTGAAAAGAACTGATATTGCTGTCACCTTCCCCCCTGCCACCAAAGTCATATGTAATTTGACCTGGAAAATTTAGGTTCATTACTTTAGTGAAATCCAAGTGCCTCTGGCTTGACTGCAAGCACATGTCCATCCCCAGTGAGGTAAGAGCTTGGAGCCAGAGGCCAGAGGATTCACCTCTCAGGCCCCATCTCTCTCTTTCCATTGTGAGACTCCAGAAGATCCCATGCTTGACTGAAGATGCACTCCTATGCTATGGCTCCTCTCAGGTCAGCTGGGCTTAGTGTCCAGCTGTCTGTGTGCTGCATTCAAGCATTCATTAGCATGAGGCAAATATAAGTGCTCAGCACATTTTTCAGATTATTTCTTCCTTTTTCCCTTCTAAAAAGGAGCTGCCATTGATATCCTTTCACTTCCTAACAGTGCAGTCATTGCTTGCAGTTGCTTACTCAGATCCATTGGTATTTCATCCTGGGGATGACCATGCTTTTTGGGGTCATGTGGCTTGCAGCCAAAGTGAGCAAATTTGCCTTCCAGCTCCACTTGCATGCTGAATCATCCATCACACTTACATGGAGCTGGAAGTTGAGTAACAAAAAACCTCCTTAGTGGAGTGCTCTGGGAACAAATTTTTCCCTGCAAAAAAAGTAGGAAAGATGCTGAATGTGAAATGATCCTTACCGTTCCTAGTAGGGTTCACAGTGTAGCTCGACTTTATTTTTAGATCTCTACATCTTTTTTGACCATTTATTATTTATCTCACAGCTTGGGAGAGGTCCCTTTTGCTCATCACTCTCTGAACTTTCAGATGGTCAAAGACTTCATCTTGAGCCTTTTCCTGCTTTGATTAGGTATGGTCTAATAATCTTGACAAATGCTGGCAGACTCCCAAAGCTTGACTTGCTATAAAATAAGCTTAATGCCATTATTTTATCCCCAAGGTACTTCAAGTTTCCAGACAGCTCTCAACTTCAAGTTTAGGAGGCATGAATAAGCCAACTGATTAATTACAAGAGGTATTTTGTACATCAGATTCCATTTTTCAGCTTCAGGAAGAGGGGAAACCTCCTCACCTGCCAGAAGCATGCCTGTTTGTTCATGTGGCTACCTAGCATGGGAGCAGTCTGCTCTCTCTTTAAAAATCCTCTCAACAAAAATGAAAGCTTTTCCAGCATTTTTTAAATTTGTTTCCATGTATAAGACAGAGTTCCACCTTAAAATCTCAAGCATCTCTTTCCCTCATGTGCATTTCTGGGAGCAAATACACCCCATTTTCTTTAGCAGGAGCAAAGTTCTTTTCCTCCAGCCTAGAAAACTAGCTTTGAATTCTGCTGTCAGATAGTAAGTGTGCCACATCTGCCAAAGCATGGAGGGCACAACCCAGGGTGAATTCAGAAGGAGTTATATTTTCTGACCCATATGACCTGTATGAAAGAGGGATGGTTTGTAGTTTGTGCTGCGCCCTCTGAAGGAGATTTACTTCACTTTTCCTCCTTGGTCTTCTACTAGACAGTAAAAATTTAGTTCAGTATCTGGATATCTCCAAAGAGTAGCACTTTGAAGCCACACACAGAAAGCCAGGAGAATTCAAACACTCCTTTCTTTTTTTTTTCTTCCCTTCCTCACAGCAGACTATTCTCTGATTACAAGCATTAAGAGTCTACTGAGTTGAGTGGACAAAGCGCTCAGACATACAGTCTGATTTTTGGGTGGTCCCCTCTCCCAGCAACCCCCAGTCCCAGGCTGAGGAATATAGGACAAAAAGGGAGGACTGTAACTACAAAGGGTTTATCTGTGGCACTTCCCTAATAGCATCCTAATCCTTTGGGCAATTTCTTGACGCATTTCCCCATGGACAGAAGTTTTCGGCTGGGTTGAAAGAACATCATTTTTTTCATTAGGTGAATTGGTTTTACTACTAAAGCTAAAGAGGTGACAAATGAATGACATCTGTTAGTTTCCTCCCTTGCATAATTCCCAAATGTTTAGATGCTCTCAGTGCAGAAGCCAGCAGGAAAGGGAAACTGAGCAGTGCTATGAAAAATGAAAATGATCTTGATATAGAACATTGGAGCATAATTGAAAGCAGCTGCACTTTTTAATTTAATGCCCACCCTAGATACAAAATGAAAACAGTAGCTTTTGTAATATAATAAAGCCTTAAAAAAAACCCTCCTAACTAAGAGTGAGAAGTTAGATACAGCCCAGGTCTGACAATGGCCTCTGAAGGATGGTAGCAGAGTCACCTGACAGATGCCAAGTGATGCCATACCCTAACGTTTCTAAGAAAATCCAGTATTAAAAAGCTAAACACTGAAAAAAGTTACATAGAAGTGCCCAAACTTATCTGAACAAGTAAATATTAAAATTTAGAGATGTCAGGAGAATAGATTAACTATGCATAAAACTGAGACATGTTTAGACAAATAAAACACCTTAAAAATGAAATGAAATTAAATAAATTCTTAAAAAAAAAGAAAAGAAAAGATGACACTAAAACTCACCTCTCTGTCCATGGCCAGTGGTGGACATAAATGTCCAAAGCACATGCACTGGAAATGCAACAGTCTATCCTATAAAACAAAGTACCGAACTAGTCATGGAAGATAGTACCAACAAAGACACTATATCCATATTTCAAGTGATTTTATGAGTGATGATGATAGATCCTTTTCTGGCTACGAGGACTGGTATAAAAAAGAACTAATTTTATTTCATTTTCCTTGAGCATGCAGAAAACAAGCCAATCAAGCATAGATAATATTGTTGGAAAGTGTCTTCTCTGAATATTCAATAAGTCGTATCTTTAGCCTGCGTGTATCAGCATGGCATCACTGTTTTTAAGCATCTGGCCCAATATATTAATGGTTCTGTTTTTATTATTATTATTATTATTATTAATATTTCCTTTTCTTTTTTAAAAGGCACTCATACATATTCTAGCAAACAAATCCCCCAAAGAGCTGTTATAAACCTGTGGGCAAAAACAACATGCCTTCTTGTGGAAAAAATATCAGAATGGTTTTAAAAAGTTCCAGAAGAAACTCAGCCTATTTTTGATGTTTCTTTAT